>CAUYRH010020386.1:0-95520 GCA_963574655.1 Perodicticus potto | reverse complement strand
TTAAAGTCCCCTGTTATTATGGTATTATAGGATATCATATTGCTCAGACTGAGTAAGGTCTGTTTCAAAAATCTAGGAGCATTTAAATTGGGTGCATAAATATTTAGAATTGAAACGTCTTCTTGTTGTATTTTTCCCTTGACCAATATAAAGTGGCCATCTTTGTCTTTTTGACTTTAGTGGCTTTAAATCCACATGTATCTGAAAATAAGATTGCAACTCCTCTTTTCTTCTGAATTCCCTTTGCCTGAAAAATTGTCTTCCAACCCTTAACTCAGAATTTTAATTTGTCTTTTGAAGCTAGGTGTGTTTCCTGCAGGCAGGAAATGGATGGCTTGTGTTTTTTAATCCAGTCAGCCAATCTATCCCTCTTCAGTGGGGAATTCTCTGCTACTTGGGAGTCTGAGGCAAGAGAATCACTTGAGCTGAAGAGTTTGAGGTTGCTGTGAGCTGTGAAGCCACAGCACTCAATTATTGAGGGTGACAAAGTGAGACTCTGTCTCAAGAAAAAAAAAAGATATTGGAAACCTGAAGTAATCTCAATATTATAGGTGGTTAATTGCTCATTGGAAGAATGTAATTTCATGAAGCAGCTGCCTTGTATGCTCATTGCCTTTTTCTTCCACCATAGTGTTGTGAAGTTCTGTGCAGAAGGCATCTCACTGTTGGGGATTCTGGTCCAGTCGAGGCATTTGAGAACAGTGGTCCATGTTCTGGATAAGATCTTGCCTTTGTTCTACCCTTGCCAGTGTTACCTCCTAAAGAATGAGCAGTAAGTATGTTCCATCCATTCTTTAGAAACAGCCTAGTGAGTACAAATGACTGTGTCTTCTGGTTTTTAAAGTAAAACAAAGGGAGTGATTTTTCACTAGGGTATTTTTTAGGGGACAGAAAACTTTTATACCCCATTTTATTTTATTTTATTGAGACAGATCCTCATTATGTTGCCTTTGGTAGAGTGCCGTGGTATGAAAGCTCACAGCGACCTCCACCTCCTGGGCTCAAGTGATCCTCTTATCTCAGCCTTCCAAGTAGCTGAGGCTAAGGGTGCCTGCCACAATGCCCAGTTAGTTTTTTTATTTTTATTTTTTTGCAGTTTTTGGCCGGGGCTGGATTTGAACCCACCACCTCTGGTATATGGGGCCAGCGCCCTGTTAGTTTTTTTTAGAGACGGGGTCTCGCTCTTGCTCAGGTTGGTCTCAGACTCTTGACCTCTAGCATTCCGCCCATCTCGGCCTCCCAGAGTGCTAGGGTTACAGGTGTGAGCCACTGCACCTGGCCATGTAGTCCATTTTGGAGTGCAGGTTGATGAACTGTGATTCTAATAATGATTCCATTTTTATTACATGAAACTTCTCATTTAACTGTGGATTGCTTATTATAGCATATTAGTATTTACAAGAGCAGTTGTTTTTTTGATGCTCTGGAAATAGTGCTTCTTGTGCTGAGCACCAGGTGGCTTTGCCTTTTTAACAAGAGCAAAACACGTTTTTAGTTGCTTGCGGCGTGCATGGTGCAGTGTTGCAAACAGATACGTAGGAAGTGGGCAGAGAACTGCTTGTCCAGGGAGTGGGGAGGTGAGAGCTGACTGGGGTCTCTTGAAGAGTGATGAAAGGGGCGGTGTAGCCCAATGTGGAAGAGACCTGGATGGTGGGGGACAGATACATAAAGGACACAGGTATGTCTCAAACTTGCCAATGATGAGAGTCACTCCAAAAAAACTTATTAAATATTGATTCTATAGAGGTTTTACTTTAGAAATGGGCTAGAGTCTGAGACCCTTTGTATTTTATGTATTTGTTTTTTAAATTAGCACTCTGAGCACTTGGCAGGCTTGGTAACTGAATGATACGGAAAGCATGTCTGCTTTTATTAGGGATGGGAGCCTGTAGGGGATAGTGGTGCTTTTTGGGTGTTTTTCCTCTAATGCTCTCTAACTTGCCTGTGTTTGTGTATCTTAGCTCTATCTGTTCATTACATTTGTACAGCTAGATAAAATTCCTCTTAACCCACATTAAATGTGAAAACTTTTATTTTTTTTCCAGTTTCTGAAGATTTATCAGAATCCCTAAATAGTGCTTTGGTCTAAAAATGGGATCAATGTTAATATTTTTCTGTCTCCTCCTAAGTAAATAGGCACTGGAAATTCTGTTGACTCCTGACAGGAAGGTAAAGTTTGTCAACCTGTGTGCTTGGCAGGTTTTTGTCTCACCTCCTCCTGTTCCTGCACTTGGACAGTGGTATGCCTCAGGGTGTCACACAGCAGGTTACCCACAAGGTGACGCAGCACCTGACAGGGGCCAGCTATGGGGACAACGTGAAGCTTCTCAACAGCATGATCCAGGTCAGGGCCCTTGGAAGCCCCTAAATATACCCTGCCCATCATCCCAACTCTAAACCCATAGTGTTAACACATTTATGATTGAGTTAATTCCAATCACTTGGCTCAGTGCCTTTGACCAAGAAGGTCAACAGGTTTGGGCTTTGTAGTGGAGGCAGATATTGTTTGGTTGGAGTTTTAAAAACGGGAGACTGGCTATTACCTTGCACATGACCTGAGCCTTTTCTCCGCAGGCACACATATCTGTAAGCACTCATCCCAATGCAGTGGGGCCTGTTGCGGTGCTAGAGTTCTGGGTTCAGGCTCTCATAAGCCAACACCTTTGGTACCGAGAACAACCTATCCTCTTCCTCATGGACCACTTGTGTAAAACAGCTTTTCAGCTGATGCAGGAAGACTGTGTGCAGAAATTACTCTACCAGCAACATAAGGTACAAAAACTATTAGAGAATTGATTTTTCATTGATTGGCTAAATAGTAGTTTTTGAAAAATGCACCCCCTGAAAGCACAGTTCTCAGTATTACTCTGGCCACTGCCTTTTTAAAGCTCTGCCATAATGGTGTCTTATCTCTGTAATTACAGTCCACTAGTGCAGGTTGTAGGGAAGTCAAAGGAGAGGACACCAGGGAAAACCCCTGCTCATTATTACATTTGCCTGTAATGTGCTACCTGGAACTGCTGCTAGGGGACTCATTCTGTGTCTTATCAGTATCTTTCATTATAGTAACACAATTACTGATGGCTCTTGAAAAGGCCAGCAATAAAGTTTTTAAATCGTCCTTTCTGTGCCTTGGTGTAGAATGCTTTGGGTTACCACTGTGACCGGAGTCTGCTTTCTTCTTTGGTGAGCTGGATCGTGGCAGGCAACATAACCCCTTCCTTCGTGGAGGGCTTGGCTACACCCACTCAGGTAGGAAATTCACTGAGAGGACCATTTGTTATCTTTGTGGACTTGAGTCTTGTTATTATCTTTACTAATAAATTACTAATAGCCTAAAATAGCTCTCATTTATTTAGCACTTAGCTTTATAAATACCCTTTTCCTTTTAATCTTTGCAGAAGCTGTCTGCTGAGGCTGTGCTGTTGTTATCTCTATTTTACAGAGTTCACTGAGGCTTAATGGAGTTAAGGGCTGGCTTGGAATCAGATGGCTCTTGATGAGTCTCTAGTCGGTCTGACTGCAGAGCCTGGCAGAGAGGCTCAGAGTAGGTGCTAGAGTCAGATGGCCTCGGTTTCAGTTGTGGTTCTGGCATTTGTTAGTTCGGTGGCATGGGTAACTTGCTTGGCTCTCTCTCCTCTGTTTCCTCGATTGTCAAATGGAAGTAATGATTACACTTACATGTAAAGTTTTTAGAATAGTGCTTAGCACATAACCAGTGGCTCTCTTTCCTGTCCCTCATGTATACAGAACTTGCTCAATAAATATTGTTGAGTGAACAAATACCCTTTTTATGCTGATTTTCCATAAGAATTTAACATTTTCCAATAATCTATTTTATTTAATTTTTTATCTCATATTTTAGAAACTATAAATATGTGCTGATTGAGATTAATGTTAGGAAAGGACTTTAATTTGTGGAGTATCTGGATATATTCAGTTTTGGTTAGCTACTGATCTCCCGCCCCTTTGCCTGGTGTCATTTTAGGTCTGGTTTGCCTGGACAGTACTGAACATGGAATCCATCTTTGAAGAAGACTCCCAGCTTCGAAGAGTGGTTGAAGGGGAATTGGTTATAAACTCTGCTTTCACCCCTGACCAAGCTCTGAAGGTGCAAATAGCCGTTCTGCATTTGAGTGGTAGAAGGTGGCTTACACTTTGCTGATGGCCTCCACTGTAGCTTTTGGGCTTCTGTGCTTTCTTTTGTTGTGAATCTATAGAAAGCTCAATAACCAAACCAGTACCTAAAACTGCATAATTGAAGTCCATACTTGCTTCTCAATGTTCATTTAATGAGGGTCACAGCCTAGTAATTGAAGGTTGCATTCATTAAACATGTGATAGGGCTAGTGATAGGCTTTAGAGCAGTGATTTTCAACTTGTGTGCTGAGAAAATTTTTAAAGATCATTAAATTATTTTCAAAAGAAGGTCAAAGCACAATAAGTATATTCCTTTTTCCCCCACTCTTCTTTTTGATTGATGTAATTTTTTAGTGTTCTGGAGTTTAACTATAGGTTCCAGTGTGCTGTGAGATAAAAAAGGTTGAAAACCACTGCTTTAGAGCAATTGCAGTGGCATGCATCACATGCATCACAGTCTTCCTGGGCAGCTTGTTAAAACTTTGGTTACTAGACCCCCACCTCTGAGATTTGGAGGCTCTGAGTCTGGAATGGGCCCAGGCATCTGTTTTTTACAACTTCCTAGCTATTTCTTAGGCTTAGTAAAGTGCTAGAAAGACTGGAATAAGGGTTTCGATTTGAAGGCCTTCTATATTAGGGTCTGTTGTATAGACTTGACTTTTAGGTTTCAGAGCCTGTTAGGAATTTAGCATTCTTGAATATCCTTTTAAAAATTCTCATAAAACAGCAACTCAAAGTACAATTTTACAAAAGCTAAATTTTTAAAGATTGATAAAGTTTGACAGTCATATTTACTTTGGTTTCTTCTGCTCCCCTACACTATTGCATTAATATCTACATGCAAAGGAATTTCAGAACTAGATACTAGGTTAGACTACATGACTCTTTAAGATCCATTGTAACTCTGGGGTCTATGAAATGTTTGGCAAGAAAAAAGCTGCCCCACATATCTTAACTACCAAGGAGGGTGAAGTGTTAGGTGGTGGATAAAAGTGGGTTTTTTAAGACTTTTTTTTGAGACAGAGTTTTACTGTGTTACCCTTGGGAGAGTGCTGTGGCATCATAGCTCACAGCAACATCCAACTCCTGGGCTCAAGCGATTCTTTTGCTTCAGCCTCTCGAGTAGCTGGGACTGCAGGCACCTGCTACTTCCCCTGGCTATTTTTTAGAGACAGGGTCTCGCTCTTGCTCAGGCTGGTCTCAAACTCTTGATCTCAGGCCATCCACCTGACTTGGTCTTCCAAAGTGCTAGGATTACAGGCGTGAGCCACCACGACTGACCCTGACCCTTTTTTAAAAAAAATAAATCGAAAACAAAATGTTTGGTGTTTCATTTAGATAACTTAAACTATTTGGAATTATGTTCATTTTGTGATTATTCAAAACTCCTCTTTTGTCCTAGAAAGCCCAAGCCCAGCTGAAGCTTCCCATTGTGCCATCTCTCCAGAGACTGCTGATTTATCGCTGGGCCCACCAGGCTCTGATCACACCTTCTGATCACCCTCTCCTGCCACTCATTTGGCAGAAGTTCTTCCTTCTGTATCTTCACCGCCCAGGACCGCAATATGGGTATGGGACCCAGTGTTGTAAGTTCCTGTGAATCCGTTTCTGCCTTTGCACTGCTCTGATTCTGTGATCTTAGACCATGGAGTGTGAGTAGGAGTCATTCTTTAGTTATCTCTGGCTAGGAATCTCCTTCACACTCTCTTTAACATTTATTAGATTTGTTAGATCCTTCCTTGGGGGAAATTGGGGGTATCTTGTGGCAGGTTCTTTTACCTTCATACTCAGGGTGGTGAAGACAACATCTTGGGAATGGGCATCATACCTCAGGAGATGCAAAGGGAGAGATACTGCCTCAAACAGAGGCTACTTGTGTGACTGTCATGGGGCTGGGAGGAGGGGACCTGTGATGAGTAGTATAGGTATGAACAAAGCCCAGAGTGTGTCTGGCAGCCACTGGGTTGTACTTAGGAGAGTCCAACATTTCCACCAGGTATGAAGACACTCTCGTCAGCTGAACTGTCGGCTCTTACCAGCCATTGCTCTCTAGCTCCACCTCAATTCCTAGGTCACCATCATTCCCTTAACTCACTCCTTTGAAATCTATAGATGTTGATTCCTTGTCCCTTCCGTTTTCTACCAGATTGTGAGTTCTTTAAGACAGAGACCATCTTTATTCTGTATGTCTAAGTGGTGACAATGTACTATATTTATTTGTGTAGTATTTCTTTTTAAAACTGCTTTTATATATACCATCTTATTAGATCCTCAAAATAACCTTGGGAATACAAATAATAGGTATTATTTTAATGGCATATATACCTAGCAATAGTAAATTGTCTCACTAATTGCTATTTTATGCCATGTGGAAAGTACATCTTGTGTTGAAAGGTTATAGATCTGTACATGTATTTTTTAAGGTTACCCATAGATGGTTGTATTGGAAGAAGATTTTTTCAAAGTCCTGCTCATATCAATTTGTTGAAAGAAATGAAGAGGCGTCTGACAGCGGTGGCTGACTTCCACCACGCTGCAAGCAAGGCCCTCCGTGTTCCAGCAGAGGGCAGCGAAGGGCTGCCAGAGAGCCAGGCTGGCACCCCGGCTTACCTAACTTCACCAGAACTGCACACGGAGCTGGTGAGGTGAGCGTGGTTCTGCAGTCATTTATGTTTGCAGCACAGGCACTGTGCTAAAGCACTTAGCTGTGTTATAGACTGCCAGACGTCATTCTCTTAATCCTGTTGGAGTGAATGTGGAAGGTGGCTTTGATACAGATCTGCATCTTGAAATGCTTTTCTTTTGTGTTCCTCCAGAGAAGTGAGTCAGCAATCTGGAGGTACTCTGTCTACTGGCTGGAGTCTAACTGATAAAGCAGAGGACTGATAACCTCTTCTATTTCTTTGTGTAAAAATAGAAATAAACCAAAACCGATTTATCGTAGCAAATAAACGACTATTTTAGAATAGTTCTTTAGAAGAAATAAAGGATCAAGGCAGGGCTGTGTAAGTGCGGTTCATAGAACCTCCTTGGGATATAGGGATCCCCCGGATTACTAGGTGGGGTATCTAGTAATCTCCCCAGACTGCTCATAAAGTCAGGCACAGTGTTTGCGTCTCCTAGGAGGTTAAGAACTCTGAAGTAAGTTTAGATTCCTTTCACATTATTCTTTTACTTTTCATTATAAGTTTTCTAAAAATCAAATATTAGTCTTATAGTAAAACTTAATAAAAATAGGTCTTAAGTGCGGTGCCTGTGGCTCAAAGGAGTAGGGCGCCAGCCCCGTATGCGGGAGGTGGCGGGTTCAAACCCAGCCCCAGCCAAAAACTGCCAAGAAAAAAAGGCTCTTAATACTTAACCCTGAATACACAATAGCCTGGGGAGGGAACCCTGCTTTTCATCTAGTACTGAGGTCTCAGCTTTGCTGTACAATCCCTCAGGGCTCTTTCTCAGTCTCTAGAATGATGTCTCCCCTTATCTTACTTGGTTGAAGGGGAACTTATTTTTAACTAGGTTTAACCAGTAGTGGAAGGCTGCACATTTTTGATAAGCCAAGAAAGTCTTTGATATTCCCTTCTGTCTATCTTAAACCCCCCTTCCTGTGGTACATAAAGTAGTCATCTAGCTTCTGGAATCAGAACCTAGGAGAGAACTACATTATCAACCTTTTCCTTCTAAGAACTTCAAAACCCAATCCCCGTTTCTCTTCCTAGATAGATTCTTATGGAGGTAAGGGCAGTAATTTTCCACTTCATTGAATAAAACTATGCCACCTCCTGTTCCCCCACCCAGTAGTTTGTGTATTGCCAACTATTTCTCTGGTAATACTGCTGCAGACAACTGCTTAAAATACCAGTGATCTTAGCTAAATGGATTGTGTTCCTTGTAAAAACAATGTAAGAGCTGGACATAGTGGCTCAAGCCTATATTCTCAGTGTCTCCTAAGGCAGGAGAATCACTTGAGGCCAAGAGTTGGAGACCAGCCTGGGCAACATAGCGAGACCCATTGTAAAAACAGTTAAAAAAAAAATTAGCCAGATGTGATGGCATGCCTCTAGTCCCAGCAGTTTGGGAGGCTAAGGCAGGAGGTTTGCTTGAGTCCTGTAATTTGATTGTGGCTGCAGTGAGCTGTGATCATGTTGCTGCACTCTAGCCTGGACAACAGAGCAAGACTCCATCTTTAAAAAAATAAATAGAGGAAACTCTATTTTTGAAAAAGTTTTTACTGGAAAATTGGGACTTTCTCCTTTTTAAAGCCTGGCTTTATTTTATACTTCTTAATGAGAATAGGGTACATACATGCTTGTCACTTTTGTGACTCTGGAGGCAGGAGGTGGTCATAGAGCCTAAAGCTAGCTGGCAAGTTCTTGCAATGCATAAGTTTAAAATGACTGTTAATATTTTCTCTGAGAATATGTTTATTTGGCTGTTATTTTCACTTTTTCAAACTGTCAGACTCAGTATGACTGAATTGCCTAAGAAAGAAAAGCTCTAAATTCAGATCCTAGGTCTGTGGTAAAAATCAGCTTCTCCAGTTATCTTCCTCCTATGTACTCTGTATTTAACTTAATAATAGTTTTTGGAGCTGGTTCTTTGTACCTATTGTTTTAGCAATTATTGAATCAATATTGTAAAGATGTGTGACATGTCTCCCCTGCTGGACCATGCATTTCTTGGTGGTGGTTATTGAAGACATTATCTGTATTATGGGTTTTCTTTACTCTTATTTAGTGTTACACAGTTCCTAGAGAAAAAAACTTCATTTGCCTATACATCTTTTCATATTTTGTATAATTATGTTTTTATCTTTTAGGCTCTTCAATGTATATATATTATGGCTAGAAGACGAGAATTTTCAAAAAGGAGATACCTATATCCCTTCTTTACCAAAGCAATATGATATTCACAGGCTAGCAAAAGTGATGCAGAATCAGCAGGTGAAACTATAACAATGTCTTTTTTAGCACATCTGAATGTAATTTGAATCAGTCATATTCATAGTGTAATGGTAACACCACTTATTGATAAGGAAGTGGGAGGTCACTTGGTTATTGTTTCTGAGGGTTTTGTCAGATAAGTGATTGTGTATGTATTGAAGGGGTATTCGCTTTTGAATCTTCAGCCCGACCATGGCCTCACCTGCAGGGTTGAAGCTTACTCTAGGTCTTTTTTTTTTGAGACAGAGCCTCAAGCTGTCACACTGGGTAGAGTGCCATGGCATCACAGCTCACAGCAACCTCCAGCTCCTGGGCTCAAGCAATTCTCCTGCCTCTGCCTCCCAAGTAGCTGGGACTACAGGCTCCTGCCACAATGCCTGGCTATTTTTTCAGTTGCAGCTATCATTGTTGTTTGGCGGGCCTGGGCTGGATTTGAACACGCCAGCTCAGGTGTATGTGGCTGGTGCCCTAGCCGCTTGAGCCACAGGCACCGAGCCTACTCTAGCTCTTTTTACAACTTCATGAACAAAACCTTCTTCTCACTCTTTTTTCTACTTTAAATTTTTAGCAGCTGAATTAATTACTTGTAAGTGATCCTTTCTGCTCCCATAAGAAGTGCAGTGTAGGAGTTTATAAGGATCCACGCATCATATAGGAGATTAATTGTGGGGGTAAATAAGGAGCTCACCTTTGTTTAGCTTGGAAGATGCTTACTTGGCAGTGTCACGGTTCTCCTTGCCCTTCTGGAGCTACTTGATTCTATTCTTCAAATGTCTTAAGCTGTTCTCTCCCTGACACTTTTGGCCTTTTGGGGCCCAAAATTCTAATCTTGGCTTTCTCTAAGCGTCTGTAACCATCTTCAACCCTGCAGGTGAGGCCTTCTTGGGGCTGAAGACTGGGGACAGGGTGGGGAAGACTTAGCATTCCCATTCCAGTTCCTTTTTTTTTTTTGGTCAAAATCTACTGGGCATTGAACCTAACATCAGGATGAGATTTAGGCGACTCTAAGAATTGAGAGACTTTCACTTGGATTTGTAAACCTTCTGCTTCCTCATTATATGTATATTTCATTTCCAGTAGGTGTCTTTGTCTTTCTATTGTTTTTTCTCCTCTTTCATTCTTCCCTTTCCTTTTTTCCTCTTTCTTCTTCTCTTCCCTTCTTTCCATGAGTATTTATTGAGCAGCTTCTAACTGCCAGGTGCCAAAGATACAAACGGAAGTCTGTTATACTCCTTGCCTTCAAGGAGCTTATTATTAAACAGGTTTATTATAAAACAATTATTACATCTTGTGTTCAAGACTGGACGGTGGCTCGGCACCTGTGGCTTAAGCGGCTAAGGCGCCAGCCACATACACCCGAGCTGGCAGGTTCGAATCTAGCCCAGTCCGCCAAACAATGATGGCTACAACCAAAAAATAGCCAGGCATTGTGGCAAGCACCTGTAGTCCCAGCTACTTGAGAGGCGGAGGCAGGAGAATCACTTGAGTCTAGGAGTTGGAGGTTGCTGTGAGCTGTGATGCCACAGCACTCTATCCAGCATGACAGCTTGAGACTCTGTCTCAAAAAAAAAAAAAAAAAAAAAAAAGACTGGGAGGGGAGTTCATAGGAACATGAAAGAATAGCTCCTGATTCAGACTAGGAGTGGTGTCCTTTAAGCTGAGCCCTGAAGAGCAAGTGGAGGTTGGTCAGGTCGAAAGGAAAGGCATGGTGTTAACTAGCAGAAAGATCAATGTGCAGAGATATGATAGATGAGAGAAGGGTGCAGGGTAAGGGCTGCATAGCATCTGAGGGAGGCAGATGAAACCAGAGAGGTGAATAGTAGGGAAACACTAAGGGCCATATCTGTCTTTCTAAAGAATTTGGGGAGCTACTGCAATAGCAGCAGTAATTAATTAAATAGAGGAATTAAAAATATATGGAGAAATAAGTACACAAGGATGTTGAAATTTCTAACATGGGCCTCTAGAGATGCTGTTTACTAAGATAAGTAATATTGGAAGTGGAGGCATAGAGGGCCTTGAAAGAGAGCTGTTTGTGAAGGAGTTGGTCAGGAGGGGAGAAATAGATCCAGAATTCAGAGTAGGAAGTATGGGTTTAATGGTAATAGAATGTTTAGATTAAGAAGGGGCTGGAGATGGACCCTGAAAAATAACAGTAATTTAAAGCACAGAGAAAGACATCTGAGAATAGAGAGCTAGAGAAATAGGAAAAATAAGTACGAGGTGATGGTGTCCTGAAATCCTTGGAGTGCAGGTCCATGCTCATCCCCTCCTTATACACTGTATCCCACATTCTTATCCAGGGCTTTCATGGTAGGTAGATCAGTGTTTTTACCACCTTAACCGTAGCTTTCTTGGTTCTCTGAGATTTATGCGGGTTCCTCGGCATCTACAGTATTGTTTTCTTTCTCTGTGTTTTTAAGTCTTTGCTGTATAACTCCTTTTTGATCAGTAATTCAAGCTTGGCATTGTTTTGTATTTTTGATTTCTAAGGCATCTTTGCTTATATACTGCTAATTCTCAGGATTTGCTCTAATTGTTAGCAGCTATAAATGGATATTTAGCATAGAGGCAGAGAAGGTGACATAGTGACCCCATTTCAAGGAGATGCACATACACAGGAAAGTCTGGTATAGCATGTTGAACAGTTGGGTAAATATAAGATTCAGTGTTGTGATCAGGATTTCCTTGGAGCTCCTCCTCTGCATTTGGAATGCCTTATGGTATGTGGGTGGTTTGGAAATAATGATTTAGGGCTTTATGGAAGTGTGCTAATTGAGAAGCTGGGACATTTTTAGGTTTAGTGGGATCCTTGGGCCTTTAGAATGCCTAAAATAAAAAAAAAGTAAATGATGGTTTACAAATCCATAGTCTATATTTAATCACTTACTATTTGCAGTCATTTTTAGTATTCATTGATAATTGACCTTTTTTTGTTTGTTAAAAGCAGGTCATCAAAGTAAAGTCAATATAGCTTAGAATGTACAAGACAGCCCACTAGAGTGTGGGAAGGGAATACTAGAACCTACATAGCTATTTTTCTCATTTATTTACTTATTTCTATTCTATTTCACCTTTTATTATGAAAAAATTCTATCATATAGAAAAATGGGCAGAGTAGTACAATGGGCATGCTCTTCCCCCGTCCCTACCACATAGCACGTGTCTGGTCTCATCTGTAGCCCATCCATTCCCTCTACCATATTATTTTGCAGGCAGTCCCAGAGAACATTGACACATAAAGATTTTAAAAGATAAAAATGAAAAACTGACCCCTTGGCATTTATGTGTAAAACATGGGCCTAGGTGTGGTGGCTCACCCTGTAATCTCAGCCCTTTGGGAAACCGAGGGAGGAGGATTACTTCAGGCCAGGAGTATGAGACCAACCTGGGTAACATAGGGAGACCCCCTCATCTCTGCCAAAAATAAAAAAAAATTAGTTGGTCATGCCTGCAGTCATGGCCTGTAAGAGGCTGAGGCAGGAGGATTGTTTGAGTCCAGCAGTTTGAGGCTGCAATGAGCTATGATTGTGCCACTGTACTCTAGCCTAGGTGACAGAATAAGAGCCTGTCTCAAAAAAAAAAAAAAAAAAAAAAAAAATATATATATATATATATATATAAATACACACACATATATAAACAATTTCCTAATATCAGGTATCTAGTCAGTGTTCAAATTTCCAACTCTTATAAGTGTCATAAAAGTATTGTTTTTATTTAATTTTATAGTTTGAATCAGAATCTACAAGTTATGACTGGTTGGTATGTCTGTAAGTCTGTTTAAGGTATTGGTCCTCCTTTTATCCACTTTTTATTTCTTTGTAATTTATTTATGAAAGAAACTAAGTGGTTTTCCCAGAGTTACCCCAGAGTTTGGATTTTGCTGATTTTATCTTCATGGTATTGTAGTTTAACATGTTTTTCTGTCTCCTGTATTTCCTATAAATTGATATTTAGATTTAGAGTCTTAATCTAATTCAAATTTGGTTATTTTCAACATATTTTTTATCTTTTTAATTTGTTTTATTTTTTATCTATGTCTTATAGTGTACATAATCTACTACCTCAATAGTATATTTATATAATTTATAAAAACACAGATGGGAGCTGTTAAAGTTATTCTTTCTGATCATAGTACACAATCAAAAAAGTTGTGCGACTACTGCAAAGAATGTTCAAGTGGCCACTTTAAATGCAATTCATCCTACTGCTGGAGGACTTGGAGTAGACCACTTCATGTTGAAACTTACTGGTTTACTTTATAGTTATAGTTTAATTACATAGTTTTATATGTGAATACATGACTCATCTGTCAAAGTTAAAATACTCTCGTTCCATTCTAGGATCTGTGGTTAGAGTATTTGAACATGGAGCGCATTTATCATGAGTTTCAGGAAACAGTTGGTCTGTGGATGCAGGCCAAGCTTGAGTCCCATTCCACACCCTGCAGTTTGTCAGTGCAGCTGGACTTTACTGATCCTCTGTTGGGTGAGTCATGTGAGCATCAGCCCGTTGAATGAGTGAATGACTGAATCAGAGCCATTGGGGGTTGAGGCTTACATGCTTCCAGTGTTCCTTTTTTATGTGTGATGCTTTAAAAAGACATTTCAAGTTACTTACACGTAACTTAAAGTGCAACTTTAATTATTTTGAGTTTGCAGTTTTAAATTCAGAAATCTTTTTTTTTTTTTTATAAACTCTTTTTCTTTGTATCTGGAACCCTTATCATATAAATAGAACATATTCCTGAAGTTCCTAAGTTGCTTATATCTCTCAGAACATTTTTCTAGAGAAGCAGTCTTATAAATTATTATTAGCTTCTGTGCCAGGCCACAAGAGCCCATAAAGTTGCTGACAAATTTCACAATAAAAAAACCCAGAAAATGACTTTTGGGGTCATGTATTAATTTTAATTACTGAATATATTTTTAAAATATAGGACATATAATAAAATTATAAAAACAATTATTGACTGAAATATTATTGAAATATTATTGACTGAAGTATATAGTAGTATTTTCAACTGGTGTACTGTGAGAGGATCTTAGGTGTGCTGTGAAAAATTTTAAATATCATTAATTAAATTATTTTTGAAAGAAGTTCAAAGTACAGTAAGTACATTTTTTAACTCTTTTTTTGGATCTCCATAATATAAGTGGGCCTTGGAAGTTTTAATTATAGATTCATGCATGCCATGAGATAAAAAAGGTTGAAAAATACTGATACATAATGTAATAGTACACTAAAGAGATTCAGAGAAAGGCAAAAATACCTTCTTAGTCCATCTTTATCACTAACCAACTTGTTAGTTGAGTGAAGAGAGAAAGATAAGAACCTTCTGGGGCTTTAGTTCATTTATCTGTAAATGAAGATGCTAGACAGTCTCATCTATAGAAGACTCTAAAATTTTTCCCTTCACTAATATCCTTCTTGTTTTTTCCTGAAATAATTTCTTTTTCTGATTGTAAAAGTTGTATATGTTCACTAAAAAAAAATTAAGTGTGATACAGAAAAATATAGAGGAAGGTATACAAATTGCTCATTCCAACTCTAAGCATTCTAATTTTTCTGTTTCAGAAAGTTTTGTTAAATATGTGAATAGATCTGGAAACTGCTGAATGCTTTCTGTTTATGCCCTGCCATCTGTAGTGTTTCTGTGATACTTGAATACTGCTCTAAAAGTTTACTTGTTTTCTTTGGAGTTAAGTTGTAATTTACGAAGCCCTTAGTTTGTTCCAGGCACTGTCCCATTACTTTATGTGTATTAACTCAGTCCTCACAACAACCCTATGTGGGGTTATCCCTGTAGAGCAGATAAGAAACTCTAGGTGTAGGCTGGTTAGGCAGCTTGCCCATGTGAGTCACGTGGCTGGTACGTGGCAGAGCTGTCTGGTCCCAGAGCCCTGTTCTTCACCACTGGTATTCTACCTCTTGTTTCTGGCAATCAGAACAGGTTGCAATTCTAAACAAAATTAGACCCTAGATTTCTAAATAATATGTTTCAGTCTAAATAGTTTCAGATGATAACAGGGAGGGTGACAATATTAAATGATTGAACATATGGTTCTGATTGATTACAGGAAAAATTCACCAGCACTCTTGCAACACCATGTTCTTTTTATTGAACTAAATTTGTTTTGTTAGCTTCAAAATTTTTGTCATTTGTGGTCTAGTGATTAAAATTAAATATGTTCTGAATTTAAATTTTATCTTTTGTATTTAAAAGGTTATCCTTGATTTTTCTTTTTTTGGTAAGTGATACTGGGTTTGAAAGAGCTCTTAGCTTTCCTTTAGAGTCATGGCTTATAATGTTGCTTAGAAGAAACTTTATTATAAATAGTCACAAATCTTATCTGATGATGAATACTTAACTTTGTTCTAGTGGAAAAACCCCAGCTATGAGGGACAAAGTTGTATTTGACACTGTTAAATTCCATCTGTTTGGGGTACAAACAATACCAGTCTCCTTATGCCAAGTAAAGTCATGGCTGTTAAATTTTTTAGTAGTTTTTCTTAACAAGAATAGAAAATTGAATATTGCATCTGGAATGAAATCGGAAACTCATAGTAGTGCCTTAAGTACTTGTTGACTTGACTTACTGACTTGCAGTTTCCTTGACCTCACCCTTCCTTTCTCATCTTACTATTGAAAAGATTTGAGTATGTAGCCGCATTTTTCTTCATGTTCTTTAGTTGCCACTTGTGTGGTACATATGTAGTGTGGTGAAGAGAGATGTCCAATAGGGATTTATTGGACATCTACTATGTGTTTAACTCGGTACTTGGTGTAGAAATATCAGACATTCAAAGTTCATTAACCAGTATGAGGCCGTCTGCAATCTAGGGAAAAGTTGTGGGGTATAGATTCATTTTTTTTTTGTATGGCACTGGATTACTTTTTTGGGCTCCATAAATCATTTGTTGAGTGAATGATTGATGGACTATATGGCTGTAAAAATATAAGTGCTGAAGGAGCTTGTGTCCATATCTTAATTCATTTTATCTCTTACTACTTTCAGCTATCCTGTTCAAACCTCGACCTAATTTCAGACTTTTTACTCATCTGTATTCCATGATATCCATTACTTTCCCTGCTATTCCTATGAATTTTATGTGAATGATATTAAAAACTCTTTGGCTGTCTGCATCCAAACCCAGTCCACTCACCCAGTCCATTATCCAGATTAGTGGTTTGTATTAAAGGGTTGCGGCATTAGGAAAATTGAGAACCACTGATCCAGATGGTAGCTGCTCCCTGTCGCAAGTTTGTTTAGGACCATTCACTGGATTCCCTTTACTATCAGGTCTGAACATCTTAGCATGACATGCAAGGCTGTCTAGGGTAGTAATTTAAGAAGTTAAAGACATAGCTCTTTATCATTTGACAAAACTTTTTTGAGATTAGTAATTATATTGAATTGTACTTTGTGCTTCTGAGCTCCTTCTCATTTGCCCATTACTTAAAAAATAAATATCACTGAATTTTCTTTCAGCTAAAGGAAGGGTTTTGAGTAACTTGCAGAAGCATGAATCTCCCCAGCCTGCCCTTACTCTGCAGCCAATAAGGCCTCCTGTCCCAGTCATTTCCTCAGCTGTGCTCCTGAGTCAGGAGGACGCTGCCCAGCTGGTGTGCGCAGACCTGAATCTGTTGCAGCAGCAGGCCCGGTAAGACCATGCGCTCTTAAGGATCATGTTACCGTGTTCATCTGCAGTACAGATGAATGAATTAAAACCGTGGATGCTTTACCACCTGGAGTGGCTTCCTTGTCAGCATTTTTACCAGGAGGTTAATTGGACCAGACTGGCTCAGACAGTTCACTTGGTTAACTGAATTGTGACAAGTCTTTCAATTTCACATTGGAATTTCATGGCATCCTCATGGACTACCTGTGTCACACATTTCCTGTGGTAACATTTCTGAGTGCCAGCTTGGATTTTCCTGTGCTTCCCCTGAGGACTCCTTGAGATACTGGAAAAGTGGTATTGGGAGAGTATGAAATGAGATTTTCTTTCTTTTGTCACTCACTGCCTTGGCTCTCTGACTCTCCATATTCTTTTAAAAATTGACATGGGGTATTGGCACCTGTAGCTCAGCGGCTAGGGTGCCAGTCACATATACCGAGGCTGGCGGGTTTGAACCTGGCCCAGGCCAGGTAAACAACAATGACAACTGCAACAAAAAATAGCTGGCATTGTGGCAAGTGCCTATAGTCCCAGCTGCTTGGGAGGCTGAGGCAAGAGAATCTCTTAAGCCCAAGAGTTTGAGGTTGCAGTGAACTGGGATGCCACGGCACTCTACCAAGGGTGGCAAAGAGACTCTTTCTCAAAAAACAAACAAAAAAATAGACGTGGGCACTTGATTGAAGTGTGAGAAAGTCATTTAGTATCTTGAGTTCACATGGTAGATCCAAAATGATCAACTGTTTAAGGTTTTGATAAGAGCTTGTGATTTGTGAAAAGGAGTGTATGTGGAGTAAGTCGATTTTATTAACAATAAATGAGCCTTGTTTTTACAAATTCCAAGTGAATCAATTTCTTATTGGCAGTTTTTCCTTGGCTGTTTTTGATCCAGGCATTTGTTGAGTGTGCGTTCTGTGCACAGATAAACACCTGCCCATTAATGTAATAATAAATATGATTATACTGGTATTGACACCACATGTGCACAATTAGCTTTCTTGGTCTTTGATATTTCAGATTGAGTTGCTAATACCTAAAAATTAAGATACCCTTTTAGGATGATTAAACTAGGATAGAATTCTCATTTATTCATGTATATTTAAGTTTCATTTGAAAATATTGTTGACATAACATTGACTAAATGGAGCTTTATTTCTAGCTCAAATGTTGTCTTCATTTCTTAGCTTTCTGTTTAGCCTGTCTGCCAGGGAGATACTTGAGCATTCTTGGCTTACATACTTCTGGTCTTTTGTTACCATGGAATACTTGTATTGTACTATGCTATAATGCTGGCTGGGGATACTCAGAAGCTTTCGTCACTCGTCATTTACTTTTCCTAAGACTTTGTTTTACCTCCTAATGATGTTTTTCAGAGCTGCAGCTCTTCGAGAATCTCAGCAGGTGGCTTTGGATGGTGAGCTGTTGGACACAATGCCCAAACAGTACGTTAATCGAGAGGAACAGACCACACTGCAGTTGGAGTGCAGAGGCAGTGGTGGTAAGAAATGCCAAGGTGCTGTGGTTGTAACAGTTCAGGTAAGATTGTTTAAGTGTCTTCATAATTTAGAAACTTTTAATCCAGCTGGGTGCAGTGGCAAGATAAGGTGGACTACTTGAGCTCAGGAGTTCAAGACCAAGAGCAAGACCCTGTCTCTACTAAAAATAGAAATATTAACTGGGCATTTTGGCAGGTACCTGTAGTCCCAGCTTCTCAGGAGGCTGAGGCAAGAGGATTGCTTGAGCCTAAGAGGTTGCTATGAGCTATGATGATGCCATGGCACTCTACCCAGGATAGAGTACCCAGGATTGAGACTCTGGCTCAAAAAAGGAAAATCAAAAAGAAACTTTTAATTGAGTCCCTGATAATGGCATATCAGTAAGACAGATTAAAAGAAATATATAGCACATGATCCATTCTCGAAACATTTAATGGTTTTAAGGGGAGTGAAAACACACACAGAGCTAATCACACATTTCCATAGTGCTAGATGAATCCTACAAGACAGATATTTAAATAGGGCTTCAAAGAAAACTGGAATCATTGAGAAGATTCTTAGAGAGAGAGGCTTAATCTGATTCTTAAAAAATTTTGGCAATGCTAGATGGATAGAGTTAAAAGGAATAGGGTAGTGGAATGGCCGTGATTTCATTTGGGAGTCAGAGACTAGTCTTATTTCAAGTATTCTGGGGACTGCTGGTGGGGATTCACATTGTATAGGTTGGTGTGAACGATCACTGGGAGCTCTGGTTGTCTGCTGTGGACAGCAGAGAAGCCCTGAGACAAGCATGGGAAGAACATGTGGGATGATGAGCTGGGTGGAGCCTGCCAGCAGGCAGAGGGGAGACATGCAAGAACATGACCAAATGTGGAACCATCTCTCACATTTACCTTCTTGTACTTACTTTAGGGCAGGCCTTATCTAATCATTTTACATGATTTATTATTTTCCTCACAGTAACCCTTTGAGGTGGCTATTATCATCTTCATTTCTCAGATGAAGAAATGGAGCCACAGAGAGATTAAGTTACGTATCTGAGGTGCCACAGCCAGTGAGTGGTGGAGCCAGAAGGCCCAGTAGTCTGCTTCCCAAGCCCACGCTCTTTAACCCCTGGACTTTACTCCTTCTGCCCGTGAATTCAGTGTTCTCTGGGAAAGAACGCTGGGAGATGGGCACTGCCTGAATACATTTGCATGCAAATAGCTCTTTTTTGTTAGCTTTTGGAAATTGGGGAAAATTTATTTTACTCACTCTGGATGATGTGTTTCAGTAATTTCCCTTCTTTTTTTGCTAATCTCATGTGTTCATATATTCTTCACCAGTTTAATTGGGAGACTCTTTTCTACAAAATGTTTTCTCTGAAATAATTTTTTGCATTTACTGTATTTTTTCATTACCTTCTAAATTTATTTCTGATTTTTCCAACATAGTTGTATGAACCTAAAGTAAAGAAATTTGACCTAGAAGTCAGGATGAATCCATCTTATTTTCCTGCATTTTGCTGTAAATGTGAAAATCCTAAACATTGAGTTATCTTTGCCCAGTTATCTTTATAAAGTTAGTTTTCTTTTGGTGGTTTTTTTTTTTTTTTGCCAGTAACTAATACTGTAGTGAGACCGAGGTAAAAGTATTTAAGACAGATCACTTGCCAAAGTACTAAAACTGGAAGAAGTTCCAAATCAGGGTGGAGTTTGAGTTAGCGGAGAAAAAAACTGAAAATGCATCCGGCTATAATAAAAAAGGGATGTCATTACCAATCTGTGTTTTTTACAAATATGGTATTTTTCCATATTTTGAAACTATGTATGTTTGCCAGGCTGTTAATTCTATATAAAAGAGAATTCTCCTAAAATGCATTTTTGTAAGTGATTAGTGAGGTAAGTATAAAGAAATGTTTTTCCAGTTCTGGCTGAGAGCTTGCTCTGTGAAGAGTTGTAAATATTTGGTTCCCCAGCCAAAGAACAGGTCTCTTATCCTGACCCTCTGTTAACTCACAGGGCCTTGCAGTGGAAAATACCACCAGGCAGACCACCGTAGCTCTAAGCCTACAAGTGACTTACCTCTTTTTCTTTACAGAAAAAGTGATCACAGTATTACTTGTCTGAACCCTTGAATTGAAATTCTCTCAATATTCTTTTGCTTTATTAATTCTGAAATTAAAGGGTACACTTTTTCTAAAATAACTTCAAGGTAATTTTGATTGGAGAGGGAATAAGTGGTTTATAAGGATTGATGTAAATACAGCTTAAATATTTTTATAGATGTACTGAGATTCTTTTGCTTTCTTTTCTCAAAAGAAAAATTGGTAGTTGGAAATTGCTTGACAAAAAGAGGGGGAAAAACATAATAAAAGAGGAAAAAAAGAAGGTTTTATACAAGGCTAAAGAATTTTAGAAGTAGCTGTGCTTTGTGGCCATGAGAATATTCAAGTTTTCTTAAAGCAGGTTTTTATTTTCTGCTGTCCTCATTTGTTTGCCTAGTGCCTCAACTTTTTTCTTTCTTTCTTTTTCTTTTTCTTTTCTTTTTTTTTTTTTTTTGAGACAGAGTGTCACTTTGTCACCCTTGGTAGAGTGTGGTGGCATCACAGCTCACAGCAACCTCAAACTCTTGGGCTTAAGAGATTCTCTTGCCTTAGCCTCCGAAGTAGCTGGGACTACAGGTGCCTGCCACAGTGCCTGGCTATTCTTTTGTTGCAGTTGTCATTGTTTAGCTGGCCCAGGCTGGGTTCGAACCCGCCAGCCTCAGTGCTACGGGCACCTCAACTTTCAGTTCCATTTGGGAAGCTCCAGAAGCTCGAGAGCTCCCATTGATGGCTCCTTGAAATTTAGTATCAATGAGAACATCTATGTCTGTGGCAGCCAGTGTTTTGCCTGATAGTGCACACATGCCAGGGGAGTTAAAAATGTGAAGACAGTGAATAACATTTATAGTTTGAGACTTAAGTAAGATTTCTCTTGAAAATTATATAGTAAAAAAAATTATATTGGTGACTGCAGCTGTTCTGGACAGCATTTGCTGGTTGATACTTCTAGGAATTGAAGATAAAGTATTAATGTTTTGTCTATTCATTAATAGCTAAGAATAAGGTAGAGGAAAGTTGAAATGCTAATTGCCATGACGTTTGGCCATTATCTATGCTAAAGATAGAATCTGAAGCCATCCTTTATTCAAACGGTGACTGGTCATGGGTGACTTTAGTTTTGGAAAGACAGGTGTTAATGGTAGATTGGAAGGGTAAATTCTGAATGTTTTTCACTCATCATGAAACTGTCATTGATCTGCAAAAGGTGGGTTGTGCTCTTTTTATATGTAAATCTTACTTGTATATTTGTGCCTTCTATCTTGGATGTGCGTCTACTAACCACCTAATGGCTGTATCCGGTAGTTTTGGTTCTGTTTAACATCTTTATGTCATTTGGTAATAATGAACTTCATGTGGTCTTATCCAGTGCCCCAAATCTCTGACACTGCCCAGTTTCCAGGGACTCCCCTTCCTCAACCCTTAGATTGCTGGTTGTATTTGTTTCTACTCCTAATCCCGTTCTTGATGTGATGTTATCTGCTTTTGTTGGTTGCGCTGGGGTCTGTGAGTACCCGTTAGAGGGTGGGTGAAGCCCCTGATAGTGTATGTATAATTTTCTTCTGGAGAGTTCATGGCTTTAGTAGACCCTCAGAGTAGTGATTAAGAAGCTTTTACTCACATGTTGATGACCCTGTTCTGTTTCTCTAATTCAGAATTCTTTCTTTCCAGTTCCAAATCTAGATTTCCACCTGCCTTCTTAACATTCTACCTTAATATCTCATAGGTACCTCAAACTCCATTGGTTCCAAACTGATCTCATCTTTACCTTCCAAACCTATTCCTCCTAGGCATCAGTGTCCACTTTACCATATACTACCTGCACCCCCATACTTTCCATCTAGTTGCTTCCTAAACCATGCTGATTCTGCCTCTGACATGGCTTTAAATTGATTCTCTTCTCTCTGTTTCCATTGCCACTGCCCCACAATAGGCCCACCTCACTTCTCTCCCTGTCTAGTCCATTTTCCATTCTGTCACTCATGTTTTCAAACATAGATCTGATCACACTTCCAGGCTAATAACCCACATTGGCTCAGTATCTAAGAGGAATATGACTTTAGGGGCCTTCATAATCTGTTCTTGGTCTTTTTTAGCGGCATCATTTTTTCTCTCCCACTTGCCAAACATTCATTGTCTAGCCATTTTGACTTTTTCCATTCTCCGAACACAACATGCACATTCACATCTTTGTTCTCCTCCCACTCTCCTGCATGGCCTTCAGTCAAATTAGGATGTGGCCTCTTCTTGTTGCAGCTTGTGCCTAAGTGCTATTGCGGTCACTTCTTTTTTCCTGTTAAAACAAACTCTTTGGCAGTATGGTTTCCATCCCAGTTTATGTGCCTGTACCACCTAGCATGGCTCCTGGCACATGGAAGGGGCCTTTTAACATCTCTTGAATGAGTCAGTTATAGCCACCAGCACACCACTCGTAAGGTTGTGTTACAACTTGTTTTGTATTACTGTGAGTTCTATGGCTATTGCTAGGTTTTGAGTTGTACAAGATCAGGACTTTGTCTTATTCACGTTTACGTTGTCAATGCCATAAAATGGAAATGTTTGAAGGAATGACAACTCTAGATTTATAGCCTTCACAAGTAAGTTCCCTGATTTTAACTACTTTCAGGAACTTTGTAGATATTATTTAACTGTGACACCACAGAAGTTGGAACTTTTTCCTACTAGCAATTAGAAGTTCATTCTTTATGCTTACTCTTGGCTAACATAAACATCTTAATGTTTTCCATAGAAATCTCAACTTAAATACTACACACTGCTTCTCTTCTGTTTTTACTCTAATACAAATGTCTCCTGGGCATTTGATCTTGGAAAGCTGTAAGGATGGTTGCATTATAGTACTCCACATTTTCCCAACCCTGTTCAGAGCACTTTTTGTTACTTGCTTGAACACTCCAGTATCCCAGGTATTATGCTACTTTGCTTACATTATCCCACTTGATCTTCACAGAATGAGAATGAGTTCAAAACAGGTCAGAGACACTATTAGACTCACCAGAGTCACATAACTAGTAGGTAGCTCAGGCAGAATGCAAACCTGTATTCATCTGAGTTCAAGACCCATTCAGTATTGCCAGCTCATTTTGCTTTAGCTGCGTCAGCTGCAGCCTCTGAAGACTTGATTCTGCAGTATGATTCTGAGTAGGCTGATCATGACAGTTTAAGCTCCTAAAAATGAACGTGTATACATACCATTTTCTCTTTGAGTCTATATGATAGTATTGCCATCTTTTTCAGTGATTAGAGAATCCGTGATTTTGATTTTAACTGAACACTCTGGATTGGATCGATTTTTTTAAAATTGGCTTCAAAGAAGATAATTTTATATTTTAAATATTATTTTTAGTGGCTCCTTTATAAAGATTTCAAATTCTACCATGAGAATATTTTACTGCTTAATAGAATTTTTCTGGGAAAGAAAGTTCTGGAAATTTCCAGCCATCTGCAAGTATTTGAACTATGCACAGTTTGTTTGGAATATACAAAGGCCAAATATATTTTATGGGACGTGAAACATGCTTCTTCTGTGTTCTCCGTTCTAAAAGAACCCTCTAATAATTCAGTGATATTCCCTGAGGAAATGGGGTGATTTATAATTAGGTTCCTTTTGTTGTAATTTGGTATTGTGGTGCATGTTTGCTGGACCTAGGGTTGATTTATTATCATGTGAAAAATTTACTCATTCCTAGAAATGAAAGGTGGAAAAGAACCACAGTGGGCTTTACACTATTGTAAAAACCTATCAAAGGACCTGCCTTGTCCAACTTTTAAATTTCTTTGTCTACTTAAAATCAGTTAAGTGGAGGGGCTTCCACCATTTTGCTTTGTTCTATTGTTTACAACTTCTTGTGGTTATGATCTGGTGGTCATTCAATCATTCTCACCTCTGTTCTAGTAAGAAAAGAAAACTTTCAACAGCAATGGGAATAATGAACAAAAATAAGTAGAGTAGAAAATAGCTATTTGGGGATCTGTCTATCTTGTCTTTTTCTTTTTTTTCCTTTCCTTTCTTTCCTTTCTCTTTCCTTTCCTTTCCTTTCCTTTCCTTTTCTTTTTGTGAGAGTGCCTAAATTTTCCTCAACTTGTTGATTTTATTTTAGGAGTTTCTACAAGGAGGGGTAGTACTTTCAAAGTTTGGGTAACAGAGTGGTCTTAGTTCTGTATCTGTATTTCCCAATCAAGTGACCCTCCTCCCCTTTGTCTTTCTACTCCCCTTCACATACTGCTTCCGCCCTCTCTGATTCTCTCTTTTCCTCTCGTTTGGCTGCTTTCTCTCCAGGCCGGCTAGCGGCACTCTGTGACACTCAGCATCCCAGTCTGATAGCAGTCGGTGTCGCCTTGGATGAAAAAGCTGATGCACATACTCCTAATCACATTTTAGGCTAGGAAACATTTATCTATTATTTGAAAGATTTCAGATTTAATTCAGATATTTATACTGATTTATTTTTTACTATGTAGTTTAAAGCAAGTAACTTAATTTTTTTATTGTTCTCTAATAAATAAACAATTTGTTATTGTTCTCTATTCTCTCTCTCGTTTTATTGTCTTTAATAGCAAAAGTTAATTATGGTCAACATTATATGTTCTTAGGTATTGACTTTCATGCATTTTATCTCATACAGCTTATTTTTTCTTTAAAAGAAATTTGTAAAGATTTTGATCAAAACAGTGAATTTTTATAGAAGGAAGTTATTATTGCCATCACAATCATAAAAAGTAGGGGCTCAATTATCCTTTATGCTGTGCTAAGGTTCTGTGAAAGTAAAACAAACAGAATGACCATTGTCCTTAGGAACTTGTGATATGGAATTTATTATAATAATTCTGTGCCTCATATGTGACCTAAGAGTGTCAGTTAGATAAGTTTGTGTATTGACATTATTTACAAAGGATACCTGTAATTGTGGTGGTGGGTGAAGATGGGGTTTGAGCAGGTGCATATGAAGGGAAAGAGTAGACCCTACAGCTCACCTGTATGATTGGGGAAGATCATGGGAGGAGAGTGTAGGATTTAAAACCCCTGCCTTCTAAATGCTCTCTTCTTTTCAGCATTCTCGGCCATGCCTACAAGATAAGGCCAAACTCCCAGCCTGCTACTCAAATTCTCTCCAAGACAGCTTCCCCTGCTCCTCGGTGTGCTTGACTACAGCCTGTACGCTCCTGGCTGCAGCCTGACTGGGTGCCTCCTCTCTGCCTTGCTGTCCCTCCATCCCCCACAGCTGCCATGTGGGTTCTTTGTTTTACAGCCTGGGCTTAGGATGTCCTCTCCTTTACATCTACCATATATCCACATCTAAAAAAGGACATTAAAAATGCACAAACAAGATCAGTTATCATATAGGTCACCATCATTTAGAGACAGGATGTGTTAACAACCCCCATCAAATAAGAAAGTCATAGTCTTAAAAAAGGATAGTATTTTACATTGAAATACATTTTAGTTTTTTTTAATCTCAGCAAACTTTTTATTTTTCATATCTTTACTGAGAACCAACAAAAATTTTTATTAAAGAGTAGCTTTCCAGAACCACTGCATCAGCCAGTTACCCCTGACTTGCATTTCATTTGGGTACTTTCCTATATTTTATCTTATTTGTTGTTTGTTTTATAATTATATATCTTTTCTTCTGTCAAAATGGCACTTGCTTTGTTAACAGCATCTGGTATGCTGGGCATTCATGCAGCCCAGGTGTTTGGAAGTGAGTGGTGTGTGTATTGGATTCAGAGCACACAGGTTAAGGCTGGGAGAGGCCTGATTAATAGAAGAGAGGCTTGGTGTGCTTCAGGAAAGGACATGGTGGGAGAAGATATGTGGTCTATTTTTGATGAGGGTTTGAGGAGTCCAAACATAAGTGAAATAGAACATACCCTACAAAGGACTTTGAACCATTGGTATATTAATTCAAAATTGCATCAGTTTATAAGGCAATCAATATATACAGATACAAATTTTGATATTTTTATACGATATTCTATTTAAGTTTGATTCTTCATGGAAAACCTGAGATCACTGAATTGTGTTTTGATAAATTTTTCCCTACCTTCTCATGTTGAACTGAGAGTTGGGTGGTTTTTGTTTTTTTGTTTTTTTTTTTGAGACAGAGTCTCATTATGTAGTCCCTCAGTAGAATGCCATGGTGTCACAGCTCTCAGCAACCTCCAACTCTTGGGTTCCAACGATTCTCTTGCCTCAGCTTCCAAGTAGCTGGGACGACAGGCTTCCGCCAAATGCCTAGCTATTTTTTGTTTTGTTATAGTGGTCATTGTTGTTTAGCTGGCCTGGGCTGGGTTTGAACCTGCTAGCCTCGGTGCATGTGGCTGGCGCCATAGCCACTTGCTACGGGTACCAAGCCTGAACTGCAAGTTTTGAGTTAAATTAGTGGTATTAATTGTAATAATTTTCTCTTCATCACATGCCCAGTGTATTTGCAATTAAATACCTATTCTGGAAACATGCAGGGGAAGAAAATCTGTTGACTGCTTTAATTTTCATTAGTTTGAAGGCATGCATAAGAATGAAGCAATAAGCCAACAGCTCCATAGCTTGCGGAAAGAAGTAAAGCAATTGCAAACAGAAGCTGCTAAACCACCATCACTTCATGTTGTGGAGGCTGCTGTGCATGCAGAAAACTTGATCACGTAAGTTTCTTTTTCATTATTTTTTTCATGAGCCTACAGCTAGCATCATAATTATGTAAATTTTGAATACAAACAGTATCGTTTTATTAGAAAACATCGTATTAATAGTAATCATACATGCTGCTACCTGCCCCCCACCTCCCAGCCCACTAAGTAAATTTGTACAGAGATGGACAAACTGTGGCCTTTGGGACAAATCTGACCCTCTACTTATTTTTATAAAATTTTATTGAAACAAAGCTGTTCCTATTTATTTATAATGTCTATGGCTTTTATACTGCAAGGGCAGAGTTGAGTAGTTGTAACAGACTTGGCTCACAAAGCATGAAATACTGTCTGGCCCTTTACAGAAAAGTTTGCTGACCCCTGAATTATGAAATGACAGTGTATTAAAATTCAGTTATGGAGAGAGTTAGTGCTTAAAGTTTATAACAAGTCACGTTTAACTGGGAAGTCATCATTGTCAACTCAGTTTATTGAACAAAGTTCACAGTGTAGTTGCTTGAGGGAATTAGGGCTTTCAGGTGTATTCCTTAACTTGTGTTTGGTCTCTGTAGTTTTCACTTGGTTTCACTGTGGCTTACTCTCACCTCCTCTTTTTTCTAAATCCACCAGGACATGTCTTGGGAGGAGGGGGTTGACTCTCTGGCCTTTATTTTAAGGTGACTGACTCCACATTCTGATACCTACTGATAACAGTTGATCCCCTCAGTAGAGTGGGATGATGGATGGAGAGGAATGTTGGAGATAGGTGGGGGGCCTAGAGGGAGAAGGAGATAAGGTGAACAGGAGGTTATTTCTCTTCCTGGGAAACGAATTCAAAAAGTGTGAGAATTAGAAGGGATAGCTTTTTTTTAGGATCTTATTCTATATAAAAATACTTCCCTTAACCTCAGTCAGTGTTTTAGGTTATAAAATATGGAGAAAATGAGAGGCCGGGCATGGTGGCTCATACTTGTAATCCTAGCATTCTGGGAGGCCCAAGTGAGTAATCCCTTGAGCTCAGGAATTTGAGATGAGCCTGAATGAGAGTAAGACTCTGTCTGCAGTAAAAGAAAATAGAACAACTAGCTGGACATAGTGGCAGGTTTGGCCTTGTAGTCCCAGGTACTCAAGAGGCTGAGGCAAGAGGATCTCTTGAGCCCAAGAGTTTGAGGTTGCTGTGAACTATGATGGTGCCCCGGCACTCAGGGTGACAGAGTGAGTCTCTGTCTCAAAAAAAAAAAAAGTAGAAAAATTGGGGTTATTGTGTTTAAAAATGTGTATTATATAAGGAATACAAAAAGTTAAATAATTAAGAATTACATATAACATATGAAACATTTTAAGAATGTTAATTATTTCTTATAATATAGCTGATTTTTCCCCCCTAGGAGAACATAAAATTATTACTATGTTTTGAAAATAAGCTGTCAAGTAAAATTGGAGATATTTGTTTATCCCATAAAATATTTCTTTTTTTTTTTTTTTTTTGTTAGAGACAGAGTCACTTTATCGCCCTCGGTAGAGTAGCGTGGCATCACAGCTCACAGCAACCTCCAATGCCTGGGCTTAGGTGATTCTCTTGCCTCAGCCTCCCGACTAGCTGGAACTACAGGTGCCCGCCACAACGCCCGGCTATTTTTCTGTTTTTGCAGTTTGGCCGAGGCTGGGTTTGAACCCGCCACCTTCGGTATATGGGGCTGTCGCCCTACTCGATGAGCCACAGGTGCCGCCCCCCATAAAATATTTCTAAAGTGACATTTGTATGGGGCTCTGAAGATTCTTTAGAATATTGCCTTGTAATATAAACCAAAGAAACCTTTAGATTCTTTTACTGTAGAACGTTAATCTTACCCACATTTTCCCACAGGGCCTTAGTGAATGCCTACAAATTGCAGCCTACACCTGGGGTTCAGAAAGTTGGCATTAGCCTTTTCTTCACTGTTGTGGATTATGTCAGTGATGAGACACAGCGTCATCCTCCCACAAGGCAGTTCTTTACTTCATGCATTGAGATCTTGGGACAGGTAAGATTATTCTGTATTTTTAGCCTGCAGTGTCTTCAGTAGACAGAGTCAGCATTGACTTCAGACTTACATTGCAGGTTGTGAGTCTCATCTAAGTCAAAAGCCCCTTGGAATTATTGGCTTCTTAAGATGTGATTAGAATTGTTGGTATAGAATTTTGCTTCCCATACAAGAGGGATTAAATTATTTATATTTGAAAGTCTGGGGAGACATCAGATTCTATCATATGTTGGTATGACAGATTACAATAACATTACAGAAGCTCTTAATTGTAAAAATACAGTGTGTCCCAAAAGGCACCCCTAAAATTGCCATACATTGGGAGAATGGGAAATTGTAGGTAAACCTTCTTCTAATTACAAATTATTCATTACAGAATTGTATAGAATGTTTTAAAAATATTCTCTTTGTGTTGGCCACCTCTTTGTAAAATCTTGTAATGACTACTTTGTAAATAAAGGTACATTTAACTACAATTCCTCATTCTTCCAGTGTATGGCGACTTTTGGGACACCATGTATTTTCCGGTTTATTATTTTATTTCATATTCACAGTAACTCTGTATGGTTGATACTCCCATCTTAAAGATGAGAAAACTGGGCTCTAGAAGATCAAGTGACTGGTGTTCAGAATACAGCTGGCCAGTGCTAGAGCTGAAACTGGCCCTCAGGGCTCTGGCAGTGCAGTGCTCACTCCAGCTCACCATAGCTGCTGCCTCCCAGTTGCTGTTTTTGGTCAACATTTATCTCTTTGGCTTACAGTTAAATATATATGGATATTTAATAAGGGCAAGGGCAGTCTATGTAGATTTATGCAATGTGCTATTAAAAAAAAGAAACACCATTTTTAAAAAAAATATGTAAATACTAATTAACCACGTACTCTTGCCCAGATTCATTTGAATGAATACTTATTTATTGGATACCTATAAGGAAGTGATACTCAGCAGGTGTTAGAACCAATTATTTTCTAAGAAGTTTTTCCCCTGGTCATAAAGCTAATATATGCTTATTATCAGTAATGCAGACAGGATATAAAATATGAAGAAGATAAATTTCTCATAATCCATAATATATAGGTTACATAGCTACATTTGATTAATTTGTCTCGCGTATGTATGTGTATTAGTATGTGTGTGTATATGTGTATGTGAACGTTTCATAGTAAAGATGCACACTTAAAAATGAGTACATACTAGTTTGTAACTTCCGTTTTACGTTAAACACATCTTTTAGACATTATTTCATGTTAATAAATATAGACGTATGTCATGATTTTGAATGTGTGAGTAGTTCCATGATACAGATATATTTTAATGTGTTGAGTCAGTGCTCTCCAAATGGATTTTCAGGTAGTTTGTTTTGCTACGGTAAGGCTGAGGTTAATATTCTTATATATCTCTGTGAACTGTTGGACTATTTCCTTTAGGATAATTTCCTAGAGGTGTGTTTGTTATGCCAAAGGGATTTGGTCTTTATTGTATATTTGATGTGTATCATTGTATAGTATTTGATGCATATTGTCACAATTTCCTCCTGGGAAGTTTATGCCTATTTATGCTATCATAGCAGTGTTTGAATTTATTATTCTCTGTACCATAGCTAACATTAGGAATTATCATTCCTTTTAAGTTTTGATAGTCTGATAAGGGAAGTGGTATTTCATTATTACTTTAATTTATATTACTTTAAGTGCTTGTTAAGTTGTATGTCTTTTTATATGTTTATTGGCCATTTATTTATATTTCTGTGAATTGCTGGGGTTTTTTTTGTTGTTGTTGTTTGTTTGTTTGTTTGTTTGTTTTGCATTTTTTGGCCGGGGCTGGGTTTGAACCCACCACCTCCAGCATATGGGGCCAGTGCCCTACTCCTTTGAGCCATAGGTGCCACCCTTGCTGTTTGTTTTTTGCACCTTTTCTGTTGGAGTTCCTTGTTTTCTCTTTTTATTTTCTTTCTTTTTTTTTTTTTTGAGACAGAGTCTCACTTTGTCACCCTTGGTAGAATATCATGGCAGTCACAGCTCACAGCAACCTCAAACTCTTGGGCTCAAGCAATTCTCTTGCTTCAGACTCCCAAGTAGCTGAGACTAGAGATGCCCACCACAACGTGAGGATTTTTTAGAGACGTTTCGCTCTTGCTTCAGCTGATTTCAAACTCAGTGAGCTCAGGCAATCTACCTGCCTCAGGCTCCTAAGTACTGGGATTATAGGCGTGAGCCACTGTGCCCAACCTGAGTTCCTTGTTTTCTGATTGCTTTTAAAAAGCTCTTTAGACTATTAATTAACCTGCTATCTGGAATGTGTTATAAATACATTTTCCTAGTTTGTCATTTTTTTCTTTAAAATGTTATGGTATTAATGATCAACAAGGGGATTGCAGATACTGTAAAGCTTTTTTGTGAATTTTAAAGTACAAAATAAAGCAACATGTCTGAAAAAATATTTATGATACTTTTTGGTTTATCGAAGTTAAAATTTGAATATAGTCAAATCTATTAGCCTTGTCCTTTATTATTTTGGGCTATGGTCAACCTTATTAGAACCTTCCTTACCCCAAGGTTATTTAAGTATCTATATTCTAGTACTTTTTAACATAAGAACCAAGTTAAAACAAGATGAAATTATCCTGAGTATATACTAATTATGAAAATTAGCTTTGTTTTGTTTGTAATGCAGCACCATCTTGGATACTTTGTAATCATGGTAGGCACATGGCAAATTTTTGAACTCTCAATTATCCCAATATTTTAATCTCTTATAAATTTTGTAGTATAGTTAACTCAGTTTTCTATGTATGGTTTGTTCAAATCAGATTAATGGATTATCTAGAATTTTTAATACTATCTACATTGAAAGTGATAGAGCTATCTAATGTTGATTTTTGATATCTTTTGATTGCTTTATATTTTCATTCAGAAAAAAGTCTATTTACCTTATTTAAAAAAAAAAGTCTATTTTACCTTATTTAAAGCTTCGCTTAAATTGAGGTTGGGGAGGTGAGATTGGTGACATTTTCTCGTTTTATGTTTTTCAAGGTGTTTATCAGTGATACTAAATCTGAGTGCAAAAAAGTGCTTCAGACCATTCTGAAGAATAGAAGGCTCTGCTCTCTGTTGTCTCCTTTTTTCACTCCCAATGCTGCCCCTGCAGAGTTCATACAGCTGTATGAGAAAGTGGTGAAGTTTTTAAGTGAAGACAACAGTGATATGATTTTCATGCTGCTAACCAAGGTGAGATGTAACTCAGTCCTGATGTTGTTGAAATGCAGCAATGATTGTTGCTTTCTACTCCATAGAAATGAAAGTACCCCTGGAGTTTTTTCCAGGTAGACCATAGGCTGAGAGAGGCCTTTTTCACATTTTGCATGATCTTTGAGCAGCCTGACCTCACAGCTGCTGCTTCTGGAGATGTGTTGGTTGTGTTGTGTGGGATCGTCTTATTCCATGTAGCACAGAAAAGACCTAGTTCCCAAGCCCTTTTTTAAAACTTAGGTCTGATTCAAGTCTTGGGGAGGAAACTTGCTATAATAGGACAGAAATGCATGGCTCTTTCAGGAACAGAATAACATCATAAATCAATAATAAATAGTAAGTAAGGTTTTTAAATTACCAAAAAAGCACATGGAGCTGAGAAAACTCACTTTTGAGATCTCAGGGAGTGAAGTAGAAATGGTATCAATTAGTGGACTTCTTGTATTCTTTTACATGCTTGTATATACATTTTAGTTTCAATTTTTATAAAATGCTAGATAGTCTTTGAGTTTTAAACTAAATTTACACACAGACCTCTCTCTAAATACATTTTCTAGTGTAAATAAAACTGCTTCTCATTTCTTTTTCTTTTTAGTTCGATCTTAAGCAATGGTTAAACACCACTAAACCTCCTCTGTCTGATCGTACCAGGCTGCTGGAGTCCATTCATTTGGCACTTACTGCCTGGGGCCTTGAACCAGATGAGGATATTTCGATGCCATTTAATCTTTTCTGTAAGCACTGGACCTATCTTCTTCTCTACCAGTTTCCTGACCAGTACAGTGACATTCTCAGGCTGCTGATGCAAAGTAAGTGTCTTCATATAATTGTGACTAACTAGATCTCAGTGAAACTTAATATCACATTTTCCATTCTATAGATGTCATTCAGAAATGTAAAAATAATGCAAGTACAGGAGTTTAGTCACTGATCATCACCTAAAGGGCTGGAAGAACAACACCCCAAAAGTTATATGTAAAAATGGCCAATTACTGCCTTGAATGTTATAATAGAATGGGCTCTAATTGGGCAAGGCAGCACCTAGTGCTGGTGTTGAAGTCCACAGTTATATACCTACCTTTTTACCTTGACTTTGCAGTTGTCCTGAAGTGGGGTGGGGTAGGAGAGGGTTTGTCTATTTTATAGATGACAACATGGTCAGGAAGGGACATTGCACCTTTATAATGTGTCTAATGTGCAACTGGGTTCTTTTTGTCATTTATAGATAGTAAATACATTTTGGGGATTTTTTCCCTTCTAATTTTTTGACTCTTGGGTTTTGCAAATGAATTTATCCCTATATAATGATTGGCTGTATTTATATTTGCCAACGGAATGAGCAGCATTAAAATTTCCACATTCTCACTATTTCTGCCCCCTGCTTCCTGCAGTTCTTCATAGGAGTGTTAGAGATTAGAGGAAAAATGAATGGTATAGGCATTTTTATTTTTAGAATTCTTTAGGAAGTAACTTTATTGAAATTTGATAAATGAAATGGTATTTAATTTATTCATGCGAACTTCATACTGTTTATAGATGTAATGGAAAACTAAATTTTACTTTCTATCAAATCTTTGTGTTATTTAATAGGAATTGTTTAATGGATAAGTTAATGATCCGGTGTATTGAGTTACCTGAAGGATCCTGAAATGTATGATCTCTCATTTTCAAAACACTTCAAATTTTAATTGTTTCCTACAGAGGCAAGTTGCAGAGTAGGTATAGAATGGTAGACAAGAAATATATGTATATGAATTTTAATGAATATGTGCATAGCTAATTTTTGTTCTAAACTTTCATAATTTGATCCAATGTGTATTGTAGGTGTTTTCCCTGAAACCTTTTAAAGAGATTATGAACTGTTTATGTAGACCACCATTGACTTGCATTTAGCAGGAAAATTATACTTTACTGGGAAAAGCAGTGCAGTAATAGGCTTAAGAATAACAATGTCACTTCTCTCCGATTCCATGCCCTATAACTTCCTGGTTCTCCTCCCTCCCTACCATGTTGGTGTTGCTAGAGTTCCATCCTTTGCTCTTCTACAATATTTATTCTTCCTGGGGCAACTCATTGTTTTCCTTGCCTTCACTGCCATCTTCTAAGTGTACATGACTACCACAATGATAGCTTGATTTCCAGGCCACCATCCTAAGGTCTAGACCACAGTAGTAATTGGACATAGATCCATTGCTGTCCCCTACATATGGCAACTGACCTCCTCACCCTTCCCCTTAGATCTGTTCCTGTAAACCTCTGTTGTCCTATTTGATTCTTATACCCACTCTGGATGGGAAATACTGGAGGAAATATTATTCCTGTCCTCTGGGATGACAGGTTTGTAAGTAGCAGGGCTGGGACTTGGGAATATGGCTGGTAGACTCCATTTTTCCATGCTGCCTCTCAGTCTTGATCTAAGTTTTTCCTCATTGTGGGAGTGGAATTTTAGGGCTAGTGGGAGACTCCTTCCTGAGAGTCTAGAGTGTACCCAGTTTCCCTGATCCTGTTGCTGTTGTGTCTCTTGTACCCATAGATAACTGTAGCCCTCTAGCCAGGAGAATTGTGCCATTGCCATTGCCATTGCCTAGTGAGGGTTGAAGTGTGGAGGTCCCTTCATCCCCCAAGTCCAATCCCAGTGTCTTCAGCAGCACACCCTACCATAGGGTCACCAGGAACATGGAAAATCAAATGTCCAGTTAATCAGTTTTTTTTCATAGGTTCTCTTTACTTGGGTCTCTTCACCCCAGGTGTCCCTACGAGGTTTTGTTTGGATTTTATTTAATTTTTATTTCTTTGTAAAACACACGTGTTCTTTGATGAAAAAGTTAGTTTGGTGCTGACTTGGTCTTCTTCGTCCTTGCTCCTTAGGCTCTGCAGAGCAGCTGCTGAGCCCTGAGTGTTGGAAAACCACTCTGAGAGCCCTTGGCTGCTGTGCCCCCAGCTGCCAGCAGGGGGCAGCTTCTGCTGAGAACACCGCGCTTGCAAGCTCTTCTGATACTCTCTTGTCAGACAAGCAGGTGTGTAGCTTTTGGTCTCTGACATGTTTGTGCATTTCTTTTCCATTTCCTTTGCTATTTATTTTTTAAACATTTAGAATACTTTTATGCACTGGCTTTAAAAGAGCTTTATGCTTTTCTTGTCCTTTGCTTTTCCCACGTCCCCTTTGCCTGGATTGTTTCTCTCATGCCCATCTGTCAAAGATAAGGGGAGGTGCTCCACTGTGTAAACCTTTCCTGCTCACCTTAGCCCATCTGACTCAACCCTAAGAACAGGGTTCACATGGGAATGTATTATATTTGAAATAATGATTCTACTGCTTTAGAAAAGTTTGAAATTCATTGATTTGTTTTTCATAGGCTTTATATCTTTGCAACCCTAATATAAAATCAAAAACCTGTACCCCCATCACAGTGTATCATAATACTGTGCTAAAAGTAGACATTCACTAAGCATTTTTTGACTGGGTCATCTCTTCCAGGTAGTAGAGACTATACAGTGGCTTTCAGACTTTTTTTATAAGCTTCGGTTTTCCAAGTTGGACTTTAAAAGCTTCGGTTTATTCTCAAAATGGAGTCCTTACATGGCTGATGTGAAGACACTCTTGGGATATCTCGTGAGACGGCTGATTGACTCAGAAATGGTCTGTTTGGCCCAAGACCCATCTGCCAACAGCAAAACAGGTAATATACTTTAGTGCAATGTGGAGCTAGTGTTCTGAACTTCCATTAGAAGAGATTTAATAGACACATTAGGAGATTTATATCAGTTTGAAGAAGAGAAAATGGAAAATAAGTAGTACAGGCATGGGCCCACACATTTGTCATACCTATATTCATTAAATGGTGCATGTAGAATGCTTGCTACAGCATGCCTCTTCCCTTCCTTCACAGGGTGGGGTGCAAAGAGATGGGTTTCAAACTCTAGCTCTTTCTTTCTGTTAATTTGTCTCACTAAGGACAGGGTTCTGAACATTACACATATATTTTAAAAATGTATATTGTAAAATTATCCATGATGTCATGCTGTAATGAAAAGTCTTCAATTCAGAGAAATTCCACTGGAGCAAATGAACACACAAGCATAATCACACTAAGTATATTAGCATTGGTTATGAGTATACAGATAAGAAGTAGATTTTCTATATAGTGTTATCAGTGATACTGACAAAGGATGAGCTTGTTTCTTACCTCTCAAATTTTTGGTTTTTAGTGTTGAGATCTCTACATTCAGTAATCATTCAGCTCTTTAAGCCATGGATTCTGGTTTTAGAGGACAATGAAAGGTAAATCATTTTTTCAGTTCAGATTTCTTTGAGATTTATAGACGTAATTTTCCTGATATTTGGTAGAAGTGATGAGTTCACAGATTTAGTTTTTAGGTTTAAGTTTAGAAAATGCTTCTTTACAAAACTTAAAGACATTTTCTATTTATGAAATTGGTAGTCTGGGTGATCAGAGATGTTGTCTTAATATTAATTTTAAAACAGAACTGTGCATTCATTTCCAGTTTTTCGTAGTAAAGCACTTGAATGAGCTGTGGTATTTAATTTCGTGAAAACAGATGCTTCTGAGGTTTCTCTTAGACTTTGGTGATGTAACAAAATATGAGACTAATTCAATTTTCTCTACTATATCAGTTCTTTTCTGGAACTAAGTTGGTTTATCAAATTACTGAGTGGGAATTACTCTTTAAACATGGAACTCTGAGATAAATCAAAGCATCATGTCATAAGCATTTGAAGTCTTTTGAGATGTAGAGTTGTCCAAATGCACTGAGTTGCCTTTTGACCCTTTTTTTCTCTAAAAAGACATATACAGAAGCTAGGTAAACTTATTAGAAGTTTTGTAAAAATTATGACAGTGGTAGCCATCACATTATACAAGGTGTTTTCAAAGCATTGGTTTGATCTCAAGACTGAGAGAATGTGAATAACATATTCAAGTCTCAGAGCTGGCTGACTAGTGCCCAAGCTGAGATTAGAGCTCAGGTCTTTGACTTCTGTTTCAGGGCTCTTTACATTAACCCTGAATGTGAAAGGCTCTGAATCTTTGCTTTTGCTATAGGGCTATCCTTGAATAATCTATAAGCTTCAGAATCTTATAGTGATTGTATATTAACTGTTGACCATAGTGCTGGCTGCTTATTTCCAGGAAGAATTAATGGATTTTTGTTTTTTAAAGAGAGATGTTAGGCTCCGTGCCTGTGGCTAAGGCGTCAGCCACATATACCTGAGCTGGCGGGTTCAAATCCAGCCTGGGCCCGCCAAACAACAATGATGGCTGCAACCAAAACTTAGCCGGTGTTGTGGTGGGCACCTGTAGTCCTAGCTACTTAGGAGGCAGAGGCAGGAGAATTGCTTGAGGCCAAGAGTTGAAGGTTGCTGTGAGCTGTGATGTCATATCACCCAGGGTGACAGCTTGAGGCTCTGTCTCAAAAAAAATAAAATAAAATAAAATAAAGAGAGATGTTGCTGGGGCTGGCCTTGGCCTCGTGGGTACATGTGATTCTCCTGCCTCAGTCTCCTGAGAAGCTAGATTTAGACTGGATTTGGAGGTGCTCTACCACACCTGGTTTAGGAGCTTATTTTGATATTGAATTTTTTGGACCAAATTCATAAATCAAAGTTTTCATATAGAGAAATTCTTTGGCCACTTCCTGTCAATTTTCAGCCATCTTTTTGTTACAATGGAATTTATTTTTTGTTTTTTATGCTTAAGGTAAAGAAAACTATTTGTTGAAGCCACCTTAAGGTCTTTTTCTAAGGCATTTGAAAGGGAACCAGGATGGTCAAAGATCTACATTCAATATAAAAAGATGTTAATTTAGGGGTTATTTAAATTAGGTAGTAGCACACTTCTGAAACTTAATTGCATTGGAATAAAGGATAGAAAGAAGAGAAAATAAAATTACACAGTTGATGTTGCAAGCTACAATTTACCTCTAGGTATTTACAGCATTTGAAGTGGTCTAAAAGTGTGTTAGGGCTACATAAGGGAAGGTTTTCTAGGACTTAGTCTGTCCATAGGTGTGGGAACTATAGTAATTTAATCCTGGTTGCTTTTATTTCTAAGTGGGTGTTTCTTTTCTTTAAAACAGCCAACAACGACATTATCCTTGGCTGGAGAGTGATGCGGTGGTGGCCTCAAGCATTGTGCAGTTGTTCACCGACTGTATTGACTCACTACATGAGAGTTTCAAAGGTAGGAAGATGTCTGGTTATGTGTCTGGTTAGCTTTCATTCTTTCCTTAAGCCAGTCAGTGAGTCTTGTGCTTCTGCCTTCCTCTTTGATTTTAGTTGATAGGCACTTATCTGTGATTGAAGAAAGGTCACTAATACAGTTACTTAGGGTTAATTTTTGTAACTTCTTACTTTTTTCATGAGGTTGCTGTGAGTTTGTCAGTTGTGGAAAATTTGTAGTCATTCTCTCATTAGATAATGCCTATCCTGCATGTCGAACTTCATCCTACACTCCATGACTCTCAACGTCTTTCATATTTTCTGTCTTTTGTGCTTTATCCTGGGTAATTTCTGAGGTCTCTGTATCTAGTTTTGCTTAAAATATATTATTGGATTTTTCATTTTAGTAGGTATATTTTCTATTTCTATAAGGCCAATTTATTTATTTAGAGACAAAAATCTCTCCGTGTTGCCCAGGCTGGTCTCAAACTCTTGTCCTCCAGCAAGTCTCCTGCTAGGCCTCTCAAAATGCTATCTGTGGTCACAGGTACAAGTCACCATGCTTGACTGAGAAGAGCTATTTGTTTTTCTAATTGATCTTGATCTTTTTTTGGTAACGTTTAATTTCTTTCTTTTGTCAGAATTCTAATTCTTATTTCCTTAAAATGTTTAAACATGCTTACTTTATTTTCTGATCCATATACAGTGATTCCATTATCTGCAGTTCCTTTTGGGGGGATGCCTTATGCTGCTGTTGATGTTCCTTTAGACTCTTAGTCTTAGAGGCTTGTTTCCTTGGGTGTTTTGTAATTTTGTATTGTGAGCTCCTATTTAAAGAAACATTATGGAAATTCCATAAGGTCTACACTGCGGGTATGTAAGCCCTTCAGAGAAGATCTACATTTATTGTCAGCTGAATTACTTAATTTCTTGGGTTGAGGTTTCCTACACTGCAAGTTGCATGAAATTAAACCCCAGACTCACTTGAAAACAGGCCTCAATTTCTTTAGATTATGAGACTGACGCCCTGCCGGCTGCGCTAAGAGGGCAACTTGCAGGCCTCAATTTCTAAAGTAAACTTTTTTCTCTTCCCTGGCTTAGAGTCCAAGCTAAGGCAGAAGAGTTCCTTCTTTTCCCTCAGTCTTACTTTTCAGCAAGGATATAGTTCTTAAAAGACCTTGCCTTCTTCTCCTTGTGTTGTTAGGACCCATCACCTAGCCCTTGTGTGGCTGGCTTCAGCATCGGTTTCACACCTTGCTTTCCTGGTTTCCCTTCACTTCTGGTGCTAGCTGTCTTCTCTTACTGAGTGCACCTAGTTGTGCATTCTCAGAGAAGTTATTATATTTTACCCATTATATCTAAATGTTTATAAGAATGTGCGGTGCAACCAGCTGAGATTTTTGTAGTAGCCTCCTGTTTTTCCTATTTCTAGTTTCTAAAAAGCTGTACTCAACTGTTCCTAAAAGTCCTCGGACCTTCCCTGTATTGCTCACTCGCTAATGTGGATTCCACCACCTGGATGAAGCCTCAAGCCTTTTATATCCTCCCATATATCTGTTCATGTCCATACCTTTTCTCCTGCCTCAGAAACTTCATAGTGCATTATTGTAGTGTGGGTCTTTGGGAAGCAGACACCATGATGGAGTTAGAGTTCCAGGGATTTATTCGGGGTGTAGCCTACAAAGGTGAGAAGAGGAGGAGCAGGAGAGGAAAACCTCAGTGCAAGTTTGATGCCTATGAAAGGAGAGTGAGAAAGAAGAGCAAGGAGCCCCTTGTTGGGCATCACCATCCGGGCCTGTTGTGCTCAGTTGCTAGCTGCCAGGGAAGAGTATGGCCTCAACTTAGATGCTATTGCAGATCCTATAGGTTCTGCAGCTGAACCAGCGAGTTCTGTGCAAAGGGAATTCTGAGTGGTGCACTTTCCTGGCTGCCACATGTTAGCATGGCATCTAGTTTTAATATTAACAATATGTCATCTGGGTTTCTTAGTATTAGATCTTATTTTTTAACTGACTTTGTGTTTTAAGGCAATTTTAGGTCCACAGCAAAATTGAGTAGAAAGTACAGTTCCCATAGACCCACGGCTCTCCATATGCATGGGTTTCATGCTCTGGATGTCCCACACCAGAGGGAAAAATATATTTGTTGTAATTGATGAGCCTGTATTAATGTATCATTATCAACCATAGCCCATATTTTACATTAGGGTTCAGTGTTGGCCATGTATGTTTTCTGGGTTTGGACAAATGGATAATGACATGTATCTACCATTGTAGTGTCATACAGAGTAGTTTCACTGTCAAGAAAATCCTTTGTTCTCTGCCTGTTCATCCCTTCTTCCCCTCAACCCCTGGTAGCCACTAATCTTTCACTGTCTCCCTAATTTTACCTTTTCCAAAATATCATATGGTTGGAATTATATCATATGTATCTTTTTCAGATTGGCTTCTTTCATTTAGTAACATGCATTTAAATTTCCTTCATGTCTTTTTGTGGCTTAGTAGTCTGGATGTACCTCATTCAGTATTTTGAATTAACCATTGATATATATGGTTTTGTCTTTTTTGCCCAACTATAAGGTATAAATTCATATTCTCGGTGTTTGTTTGATCAGTATTGATTCAGTGAGTAACATAGGCAATCCTAATAGTATACACTTTTTTTTTTGGAAGGGCAGATTTCCAGCTGCTTTTTACTGTCCAGAATATATTGATTGGTGGGAGAAATATTTGCACATTAAATTATAGTCGTAAAGGCTTTATATTCAATTTTCTGTATAAGGGAAATCACCCTTCGGCTCTTGCCTGTGTGTATAAAATAAGAAAGTGGCTTAGGAACATATACAACACCAAGACTTGGTAGCTGGGCTCAGAGGTAAGAAACAGGAAAGCTATGCAGGATAGGAAGAAGAAGTATTAAATTGTAACCTTTTAATGAGATCATCTGGCCCACCTGTCTCCCTTTACTGATAAGAAAAATGAGGCCCTGGAAAGCAAAATGAATTTCATGTCTATCCCAGAGGTTATTTGTGTGTTGGCTGGAATTGGAAGCTTAATCTTATCCAAAGAGATTATTGCCTCCTGGATATCTTCTACCAATTTATCCAACTTTTATCTAAACAAAACTATCTTTATCCTTATTTAAATAAATGCTACCCTTAACCTCTGTCTTAAAAGGTTGTTAAAAACATGTATTACTATTTCATCATGCTGTAGATTTTAAAAAAGTGTTGGGGAGTTGAGGGCCCAAGAATGTTAGAAATGATAACATTTGCTTAGTACCATGTGTTGAGAAAATGTCAGAAGAGCTGTTGAGAAACTCCATCAGGCTTGCGCTCTTCTTTGTGCATTTCATTCTTTTACATAGAAATAGAAAATCTGATACCATTTGTTTTACACTAAATGTGCCATTAGCCTGTGAGGGCATTAAAGGAATTGATACTTGTGAGGATGATATTGTATAATCCAAGTTGTAGAAAAGTGTAAGATACATTTGAGAAATGCTTGCATGAATGATAGTAAGAGTCTTGTTTTATTATTGCACCAGAGGTCAAGTTTTAGTCTTGGCGAAACACTTCCTTTTTTGTTAAAAAAATTATTATTAATATTTTTGATTGTCAAATCATAATTGTTTACAATTATGGGATACAGTGTGATGTTTTGATATATACAAGGTGCCATGATTGAATCAAGCTAATCAACATACCCTTTACTTCACTTACCTGTTTTATGGTGAGATATTTGAAATTTGCCCTCATAGTTATTTTGAAATAATAGTAGAACCTGTATAAGTTGACCGTCTAAGGGACTGTAACAAACTCATTAACATAAAGAGGTGGTCAGCATAAGGACCTAGGCCTACTATGCATTAAGTATACATGGTACATGTCTGATCTATGAAAATTAGGTAGACTTAAGGAGGAGGTCAATGTAGGACGGTGGTCGACTTATAGAGGTTCTGCTGTATACATTATTATCAACTGTAGTCACCCTAATGTTCATTAGATTTCAAAACCTATCTCATCTGATCTTGGAAGCTAAGCAGAGTTGGGACTAGTTAATACTTGGATGGGAGACTTCAAAACCTATTCCTCCTGTCTATCTGAAACTTTGTAGTTTCTTTAGCTTTTCTCTTTTCTTTTGAGATAAGCTCTTGTTCTATGTTGCCCAGGCTAATCTCGAACTCCTAGGCTCAAGCTATCTTCCTGCCTCAGCCTCTGGAGTAGCCCAGATTACATCTTTGTACCTTTCGATCAGCAACTCCTCATTCCCCCCTTCCTCCCTCCCTTTCTGCCCTGCCTTCTCATATCCATCATTCTCTTCTCTTCTTCATGAGTTCAACTTCATTAGATTCCACATACCAGGCCTATCCAGAAAGTATCCAGCCACACAGCATGAAAAATAGTGTTAACAGTGGCTGGCCACTTTCCGGCCAGCCCTTGTATGAGTGAGATCATGCGGTGTTTGTGGTTCTGTGCTTGGCTTATTTCACTTAGCATATTGCCCTCCTGATGCCGCCATGTTGTGGAGGAGGATTCCCCTCCCCCTTTAAGGCTGAGGAGTATTCTGCTGTATATATGCCACATTTTCTTTATCTGTTGACAGGCACTTGTGTTATTTCCATATCTTGACTTTTGTGAATAATGCTGTGATGAAGATAGGAGTGCAGTTATCCCTGCCACTTAAGTGATTTCAGTTTTTTTTGATAATTATACCCAGATCCAGGATTCCTAGGTTATGTAGTAGCTCTGTTTCCACTTTTTTAAGGAAGCTGCATTCTGTTTTCCGTAATGGCTATACTAATTTGCATTCCCAGCGACAGTATTCACATTTCTCCACATTTTCTCCAACACGTGTTATCTTTTATCTTTTTGATAAAAGCTGTCTGACAGGTGTGCTATGATAGCTTATTGTAGTTTTAATTTGCATGTCCCTGATGATTAGTGTTGCTGAGCACTATTTTCATGTGCCTATTGGCCATTTGTATGTCCTCTTTTGAGGAATGTCTGAAACATTTCCTTTTGAGGAATATTAGATTCCTCCAAGGTATCAAATGAATGAAGCACTAAATGCATGAAACTGAATACATCCAGAGGGCAGTTAGACTGCAAAAGTGAATTGGAGTTTAAAAGCCATGAATTTAGAAGTTTTGAAGAAATACTGATTACCTCTTCTATCTCCAGTGTACCATCTGCCCGTTCTAGTTATCGAAATGAGTAAAGAACATTCTTAACTGTTAAATAAAGAATGGTCTAGGTGCCATTGGTTCCTCCCACACACACCTGTCCCACTCATGAAAATCTTGGAAATGGGTAAGTAATAAGAACCTTAAGTTTTGTTTTATTTTGTTTTTTTGAGACAGAGTGTCATTTTGTCACCCTTGGTAGAGTGCTGTGGTGTCATAGCTCATAGCAACCTCAAGACATTCTCTTGCCTTAGCCTCCGGAGTAGCTGGAACTACAGGCACCTGCCACAACGCCTGGCTATTTTTTTTTTAGAGACAGGATCTTGCTCTTGCTCAGGCTGGTCTCGAACACGTGAGCTCAAGCAATCCACCCGCCTCAGCCTCCCAGAGTGCTAGGATTACAGCCTCCCCATAGCCCCTGGCCAAGAACCTTACATTTTAGATTTTTAGTTCAAATTTGTGTTTTGTATTAGTTTTCCCATTTTTAAGATAAACCAAAGGTCTTCAGCTTTCTTTTTAAATTTTAGATAGGCTGTTGCCTCGTGATGGAGCCCTTCGGTTACACCTGATGCATTATTGTGAAGCATGTACTGCACCCAAAATGCCAGAGTTTATTCTGTACACTTTTCATAGTGCATACCGGAAACTCCAGTGGAAGGACCTGCAACCTGACCAGATGCTCATGGAGGCCTTCTTCAAAGTAAGCCCCTCCCTCTCTAAGTCACAGCCCAGAGAGATCTGGCTTCTAAGGAGCAGCCTGTTCACTGCGTCTGTTACGCACAGTGGCAGTGTGTGCACACACTCTGTGTCGCCTCAGTGTTGCTCCTGGAAAGCAGTACCCCATGGAAATCATTTCGTTTTGTTAATAGATGACTGGAAAATAAGTAAAGGACCATTTTTAAAACCCAAAGAAAGATTATGTCAATTATTCCCTAAATTTCGTAATGTTTTGCGAGTACATAGTTTAATGACTTTGCCACTCTCAATCTTGGTTGGTGGTTATGTTTATGTGTCATTAGAACTGCTTGCTGTTAAATGTTCTATTAAAGCAAAATGTAAATTGGTGCCCAAGCACTAGTTTCTTTTAGCAGTTATACAAGGGAATAATTAGACTGTAGGAGATAAAATGCATTATAAGAACTGATGATACTTCATTATCGTAAAGACCTGGAACGAGCTGACGAAGTGCCAACCAGGGTATGTGAGTCTTTGCAGGAGAAAAAACAGTTATAAAAACAGGCAGTGTAGTACAACTTACAAACCAGTCAGACATTTGGAACCATTTTTGATTTTCTATATAAAAAAATAAACCTTTATACTCTTGCCTTAGGTTTTTAATGATAGTTTCAGTTGGTTCGTTGCCATCAATTAAATGGTGTTTACTCTTAATGTCACATTTATTATTAAGGCAGTTTAAGTGCTTTGATACAGATCTACAGTTATTTATGGCAGTTAATAAGACGTGCTCAAGGTTTTTAATGTATTAATGAAACTCCACCCCACTGCTCTTGTCAGTCAAGCTTTAAGAATGCTTTTATTTGGCTGGCCGGCTGCCGTGGCTCACGCTTGTAATGCTAGCAGTCTGGGAGGCTGAGGCAGATGCATTGCTTGAGCTCATGAGTTTGAGACCCGCCCGAGTGCCTGTAGTCCCAGCTACTTGGGAGGCTGAGGCAAGAAGAGGATTGCTTGAGCCTAGGAGTTTGAGGTTGCTGTGAGTTATGATGCCATGGCACTCTATCCAGAGTGACGAGTGAGACTCTTGTCTCAAAAAAAAAAAAAGAATGCTTTTATAGGCTGGGTGTGGTGGCTCACTCCTGTAATTCTAGCACTCTGAGGCCGAAGTGGGTGGATTGCCTGAGCTCAGGAGTTAGAGAACAGCTTGAGCAAGAGCGAGACCCCATCTGTACTATAAAAATAGAGGAACTAGCTGGGCATTATATCAGGTGCCTGTAGTCCCAGCTACTTGGGAAACTGAGGCAAAAGGATCACTTGAGCCCAAGAGTTTGAGGTTGCTGTGAGCGGTGACACCATGGCACTCTACCAAGGGGTGACAAAGTGAGACTCTCAAAAAAAAAAAAAAAAACAAACAGAAAAAACTTGAATGTTTTTATAGCTAAGCTTGGTATATAAGAGACTGGTTTTGAGCAGATACTTATTACCATTGTGAACACTGAACACATGAGAGGAAGCTGGTTTATAGAGCTATGAGATAGGGTCATATTCGTTACTGTGTTAAAACTCTAACTAGATTAAGCAGTAGCATAGTCCTTTAAGGGCTTCTATAGATTCTGTCTCTAGGGGCTCTATTCTAATTTTAGATGCCTCTGACCTACCAAGAACTTGGGGATCTTTTAATTTGGGGGGGTCATCTTGTTGGAGTAATAAAGTTTGTGGGGTTTTTGTTTGTTTGGGGGGGGTTGGGTTGAGGGCAAGGATAGAAAACAGATTACACAGAAAGATGAAGAATTATTTTCTAAAAGGGAAGAGGCTGCTGGGCGTGATAGCTCACTCTGTAATCTTAGCATTGTAGGAGGCTGATGCAGGTGAATTGCTGGAGCTCAGGAGTTTGATACCAGCCTGAGTAAGAGTGAGACCCCATATCTACTAAAAATAGAAAAACTAACTGGGCACTGTGGCAGGCACCTGTCGTCCCAGCTACTTGGGAGGCTGAGGCAAAAGGATTATTCATTCCCAAAAGTGTGAGGTTGCTGTGGCACTCTACCCAGAGTGACAGAGTGATACTCTGTGTCAAAAAAACAAACGAACAGGGCAGCGCCTGTGGCTCAAAGGAGTAGGGCGCCGGCCCCATATCCCGGAGGTGGTGGTTTCAAACCCAGCCCCAGTCAAAAACTGCAAAAACAAACAAACAAACAACAACAACAACAACAAAAACAAGCAAGCAAATAAAAAAAAAACCAAAATAATAAAAATAAAAGGGAAGTAGATTAGCACTTAGCATAATACAATAACGGTAATGGGAAGAACTGAATTGTCACCATATTCATTGACCATGATTTTATAAATAAAGTAGACCTATTTTATATTTTGAAAGGAAAATTTGTAACTAGCTGTGTTTTATTTTAAACAAATTAGAAATAATGAATTAGGCTTATAAAAAATCTTTGAAGTTTATTAGTACATTTACCTCCCATCTCTAATATATTTTACATAGAATTTAAGCATTATGCAGCCCTCAAAAATTATAAATACTATAATGTAGAGACATTTTTATAATAAAACATTACATTAAAAAGACAGTATAAATATTCTGTATACTAGTTTAGTGGATCTCAAAGTGTGGTCCTAGGGATAGCAGCATCACCTTAGAAATTGTACATTCTCCCTCTCAGCCCATATCAGGGAAATTAAAACTCTAGGGGTGGGCCCAGCAGTCCATGTTTTAATAGGTCTTACAGGTGGTTCTGATGTGCATTTATGTTTGGGAACTACTGTTTAGTGGATCTCAATTTTTGTCCTTTGCTAGCACGCCCAAGGATTCTGATAAACTCAACTCAATGCAGTGACAGTGACTCACTGTGGTAGTGATTCTCCTCCTTTGTTGGGGTTAGGGAAGGTCAGTTTTTCCCTGTTAATCAAGAGTTATTGGAATAGAAAATGAAATCCAAATAGATGAGCTCAAAAATGCACATACCACTGAGTGTGGAAGGAAAGATATTACAATTATCTAAACAGAGTTTCATTCTGAACTCTAGGAGGTTGAATTATGAATGACATTTATAATCTGAGGAAAGGTGTTTATTAAAATATGTTAAGAAATATTAGTTTATGTACATTTTCGAGATACATAGACATCAAAAAGCAAAACCTTGATTTTAATTCGTTTCCTTATAGGTGGAACGAGGGAGCCCCAAGAGCTGTTTCTTATTTTTGGGGTCTACACTCTGTGAAGTCAATTGGGTCAGTGTGCTCGCTGATGCCTGGAATCCCAGTCCTCACCCGGAAACCCAGAGCATGATCGTCTGCCTTCTTTTCATGATGATTTTATTGGCAAAGGAAGTCCAGTTAGTAGACCAAGCAGTAAGTTTGTACAGCTTGTGATAAAGACTTGATAAGGTTCCTCAGCTCCTCACTTTCTACTACATTGTGGTTTTTCAGTTGTTTCCCTGACATCTTTTATCATTATGAAGGGATCCTTGGCATATGACGCATACCTTCAATTAGATGCCTGATTTTCTTGGATAGCTCATTATCTAATTCTAATTTATGAAGGGAGCCATATTGAGTTAGAATCAATTTTATCTTACATGTCATGAATTCCTAAGTCAGTCTCCTATATGCTTCTTGAAGTCAGTATTGGCATGTACCACCAGAACAGTGTTCCTTTAAAAATTGATTTCCAGATACTTACTAGTCTTAATAGGAATGTTTTTGTGCCAAGACGTTGGTTATTGCTTTAACTAGTACTCCTAACTTAAGATCTTAACTGTCCTATACTTATCATAGACCATCATAATGGTTAGTCCACAGACAAGTAAGAAACATTTCTGGGAAAAAGGAGGTTCTGGAACTAAAGGAACTTGTGTTTCATTTTTAGGATTCACCTTTACTTAGTCTCCTTGGACAGACAAGCTCATTGTCATGGCATCTCGTGGATATCGTGTCATACCAGAGTGTGCTAGGTTATTTTAGCAGTCATTACCCACCATCCATCATTTTGGCAAAGGAATCTTCTGCTGAATTAATTGTGAAGCTCCTGAAAGTGTCTGCAGGCCTTGCCATTCCTACGGACAGCCAGAAGCATCTTGTAAGTTAAGAGGGTAGTTAAAAAGGGAGGGGATTTTTTTAGGGACTGGGAGTAGCATAAGTGTTACACAGGACAGTCGTTAACCTGGAGACTGCTCAGCAGAGAAAGTTGGAGAGTATGTATCAACATCTTTGTGCACTCGTATCTTGGCCTCGCAGATCATTTAGTTTGATAGTAAGCCTTTACTTACTAGCAGTGCTACATGTTGACAATAGGTCACAAGGATTGAGGGCTGGCAGCAAGCTCAGTTGGTTTCATGATCTAAATGTCATTGGTATTAGAACAGCAGGGAGAGCTGGGCATGGTGGCTCTTGTTGGTAGTCTCAGCTATTAGGGAGGCTTAAGTGGGAGGATTGCTTGAGCCCAGGAGTTGGAGGCTACAGTGAGCTGTGATCATGCCAGTACACTCCAGCCTGGGTAACAAATAAGACCCTACCTCTGAAAAACAAAAGATAAAGCAAAGGGTAACAGGGAGGGAGTGTTATGAGGCTAAGCTGGAGGTCTGGCAAGGCAAGCCCCTTAGTTTTCTGACCTGAATTGGAAACAATACCTTGTTTCAAAGTGTTATCATGAAGATTGAAACAGACAATGAACATAATGTGGAAAAGTTCCTGGCAGGTAATTAGTATTTAGATAATGTTGTTACTAATGTAGTAAAAAAGGAAGAGTTTTCTGCCAGAATTTGAGAGAACATGGGTCCCAGTCAAGGTGTTAACCACAGATTCTCATGCCCTTAGACACAGGGCCGTTGAGCACCCCTAGGTCTTCATGTGGCTTCCTGAGTGTCCTTCCCACTTCCTCCCTGAGCATTCAGTGTCAGGCTCCCAGGGAATACTCTGTTAATACTCTTTGATTGGATTCATTTGAATGATCCTTTTGTTGTTGTTTGTCAGGATGCAGTTCCAAAATGCCGAGCTTTTACTCATCAGATGGTTCAATTTCTCAGCACCCTGGAACAAACTGGAAAAATCTCCTTAGCAGTCTTAGAACAACAAATGTCCAAGCTCTTAGATGATATCATTGTCTTTAACCCGCCTGGTAAGTGACCCAGTGGGAAGTCCGAATTCATTCACTCGGTGTATTCCTGCTGTGTGAGGCATCGTGTGATCAGGAGGGAGGCAGGACACTGAGGGGGTTGACACTAGTAGATGCTGGTGTCAGGTGGGACTGGACTGTGGGGTAAGCTAGCCAACTTGATCTAATGACTGGAAGATAACAGGAGACCTTGCAGTGAGCAGTGTTTCTAGGGGTTTTGGCTCTTAATTAGGAAACCATTTCAGAATTACCAATAGACTTATATAAAAAACTTTTTTTGGAGAACTTCTCTTCCTTGTAGTTTGGTAGACTAGATATCCTGACTGCCTCTTCTGCTGAAAACAACTAAGAATCCTGGATAAAATGTTTTTAAGAAACCAGAAATTAAACATCAAAGGAAGTGGCAAAAAGATAAGGAAATCTCAGAGGCTAGAACCTACGTGAAAGGAGGAGCCTGTGGCTGTTGTTGAACCTTCTTAGGATGTTTAGCGGGAGGTGATAAAGCCTAGGGCCTGCCTCAGCTAAAGGAGCCTAAAAGAGGAGCCTGTGCCTGGGGCTCAGGATGACTTCTTCATGGTAAAGATGAGCTAGAAATAAATCTGCTCCTCTGAGAGGAAAGCAAAGGCAGTTACCTGTTCAGGCCTTGGTATTGGTGCAAGTGTTTATGTTGCAGGTATCTATTTTGAAAATTTGTAACAAGGTGGCCCACATGTGATGTTGAAGCAAGAATTTGTACTACTGAGACTTTTTTTTTAAGTCCCCAAACAATACCAACCTCAACCTAAGAATTTAGTTAAAAGTGAGTCCTAGGCACCTGGCAGATAGTAACCACGGACCCTGTTTGGAGAAACCCATCTTCGACTCAGGCCTCAAACCTCTGAAAACTCAAAGTAACCAAAACAAAGGTCATGCCAAATAGAGGCCGGGTGCGGTGGCTCATGCTTGTAACCCTAGGACTCTGGGAGGCCAAGGCAGGTGGAGAGCAAGACCCTCTCTCTACTAAAAATACAAAAAACTGAGGCAAGAGGATCACTTGAGCCCAAGAGTTGGAGGTTGCCATAAGCTATGATGTTGCCATGGCACTCTACCCAGGGCCACAGCTTGAGATTCTTGTCTCAAAAAAAAAAAAAAAAGTCATGCCAAATAGGATGTATATGTGAAGATAGTAGTAGATTTAGACTCAGCTGCATCAGTAATTACGTGAAATGTGAAGGATTCAGATAGTCACACTGGATGAAACAAGCAAGAAAAAGACAACTTGATAGGAAAAAATCAGGCAAGAGCCGTGAAACAACATCCTACAAAAGAAAATATCTGAAAGACCAATAACCAAGAGAATGTGCCAACCCGTGTTAGTAATCAAACCTATTTTATGTAGATATGGTAAGTATCAAATGAGATAATAACATATAAAATTTTAGCAGCAGCCGAGGAAGTCAGCAAGTTCAAGGAAAAAAGAAAGAAAAATCAGCAAGCAGTGCTGGAGAAGCCGTCCACATGTGATTGTACCAGGAAGGTGGAATAATAGCTGACCAGGGAAAGGGGGAGGGGAGCCTAGCGAGATCTTAATCAGAGGGGTGATAGGATCAGATCTGGTTTTTAGGAAAACATTTGTTGGCCCTGTTGATGAGGAACAGGAATGGTAGAAACTGTTCTGTCAGGAGGATCACTGTATCTGTTCCTGTGAGTCATAATTGAAAGATACATTTGCTATTCAGTTGGAATTCAGAGAAAAGACCTTTATTACCAAGAATATTTATACCTATTAGAAATAAATGAAAAAATAAGTATTCATACATGCATACTGTTGTTATTATCTCTCTCAAAGTTTTTGTTTTCAGTCTTTGCTTGATAATAAGTAAGTCTGGTATGGTCATGTTAAATGAGGGGTTTATATAACCCTCTGTAACTAGATACATTTGTTTTGATGGGTGGGATGAATATGATCTCTCTCAACTTTTTACCATTTCTGTTGACATAATACTGAACCCTTATGGCCTGAAAGCCACAGTTCTGTTCCATTAAAAAACAAAAAAAATGTACAGGGAGCTAGAATAGTTGGCAAAAGTTATGCCCGTTAGAAACAACCTTTCTGCTTTGGAATGTGAGGAAGGAATCTACCTCAGTGACCTTCTACTTGTTTGCATTTCTCATGTAAAATGAGTTTGCTTTTTCTTGCATTTTATTTTCTTTTTACCTCTTTTTTTTTTTTTTGAGAGACTAATCTGTCCATTTCTTATTTAAAAAAAAAAAAAGAAATAAAAGAGCTGCTGTTAGGAACCTTTGAAATGGTCTTTCCTTCGTTTATGTTTAGTTTTAAGTAATAATCTTTATTCTGGGATGTTGACAGCAATGGCAATGATGGATGGGCATACTGTTGCTACTTGGTTTACCAAATGACTGTCAAGATCCGTGTGTTTGGTTTTCCAGGAGCAAAGCTCAGGAAATAAAGACTAATTAGGCATGACATGATAACTGAGTTACTCTTTCACACCAATTTGAGATCTTTGTATTAAGGTGTTATTGTACCCAGAGAACTCATAGCAATTCCTGCTTTTGCTCTTAGAAAGTACTTCTTTGCCAGCCACATTCTATCTGTAAAAGCCAGATATCATCCAGAGCCCTCCTCTGGTCCCTTGTAATCAGCTTAGAGTCTGCCTGGGGAGCAGCTAAGATTGAACTACTATTGTTCTCTTGATCACTTTCCTAGTCACCATTCTAGCAGCCGTTCTCAAGTGTATGTCTATGTTCCCTTCAGACATGGACAGCCAAGCTCGCCACATGGCCCTCAGCAGCCTCTTTACGGAAGTCCTCATGATGCTGAACAATGCAACTGTGCCCACAGCAGAGTTCCTCCGGGGCAGCATCCGGACCTGGATTGGCGAAAAAGTGCATGGGCTAGTGGTACTGCCCCTTTTAACTGCAGCCTGCCAGAGCCTGGCTTCTGTCCGCCACATGGCCGAGACTGCAGAAGCCTGCATCTCTGCCTACTTCAAAGAAAGTAAGAGGACACCGATGTTACTTACACTCTTATTATATTCATCTTTTCCAGGCAAGATTAAAGCTTTTTCTTCAGGGGATCTTTCCAGACTCTTCCCATTAAGGGATTGTACCATTCTAATTTCTGTTCTATAAATGTTGTGTATGTTTCAGAATAAATAAACGTACACACACATACATATCTTTTTCATTAAGGTCACAGTTAGTTAGCTAAGGTCTATGTCTGTTGGTAAAATCACGGTTCAAGGGAGAAAAGCTCTAACTCGTTTTACACTGGTTTTGGAGTATCAGACCAACTTGTAAAACATAAATCATTTCATGTCATAGGCCAAGTCATAGTTCTCAAAGAAAATATTGTCAACCAGGATTTATATAATGATCCACTAGGTTCATTTTCCCTGATGTCCAGATGCACATCATAATGCACAGTGGGAGAGAAAGAAGGATATTTGAGCCAGGATCTGAGAAGTGCCCATAACCTGCCATCTGTCCTGTTCTGACAACCCACGAACTATCTGTATCCACTGCGGGGAAAGGGGCTGTGAATGTCACTATGCCACCACACTCTTACTCCCTTGAAGGGTGGAGAACTATTAGGGGACCACTCTTGTTCCAAATGCATTTGTGTTACTAAAAATCAAATGGTTTCTATTAAGATATGAGTCAAACTAAGCTTTGGTAAATAATACTTACGATAGATTGATAGCATTTTCCCATAGAAAAGCCTAAATGTTCATACATACTTAAAAATGGTATTACAATTAAAACTCTTAGATGACTGGAACAGGCAGTATCTACATAATATTTTAATAATATAAGAAAAGTGATCTATAAACATTGACCCTGAACTCTGATTTCCTAACCTCCTCTTGTGGCTAGCTTGGGGTAGTCTACCACGAGGACTTTCCTGTCAAAGTACTGAAGTGCATTTCACTTGTGTGGCCTCTGGGGCTAATGTGAGAAATGTTGTCTTGGCATAAAGCTTAAAGTAAAAAGATTCATTAGACTTGTTAAGCAATTTGATTCTTGCTTATATCTTGATGTGTCGTCTTGATGGTCTGTTCTCAGGCTCCCTCAATCAAAATTTAGGATGGGGCCCCATTCTGGTGTCCCTTCAAGTTCCTGAGCTCACTATAGAAGAATTTCTGCAGGAGTGCCTAGCTCTCGGCAGTTACCTGACTCTTTATGTCTACCTGCTGCAGTGTTTAAACAGTGAGCAAACTCTAAGGAATGAAATGAAAGTGCTGCTCATCTTAAGCAAGTGGTTGGAACAGGTATATCCAAGGTATGCCAGCCTCTAGCTGTTAAATCAAACTTGTATTTGGCTAACTTGGAATTTAGAGTTCACATGTGTGTTTAAGTACACAGAAATAAATGATGCATATTAAACAAGGCTATGCGGTACAGTGACACTTGTTTTGGAAAGATTTTTACTTCATTGGGCTAATTTTCTGAGCAAGTTTTATTTCCTAAGAGTGGCATTTTCAGCACTGAACTTCAGCTTTCTTACCAGCTGAGTAGAGATAATAATACCTAACTTTAAGGGTTGTTATAAGGATTAAGTGAAAGAAAAGAAAGCCCAAGCACAGTGTCTGGCATATATTAAGTGCTAAATAAAAGATAGTTGTTACAATTCCATTACTTCATTTGTATTATAACTCATTAGCCTATGCTTTTAAAGTACTAAATGTCTGTTATACTTAAATGCACACTTTCATTTAAATGAGAGTGGGGAAAAAAGTCCACTTCTAATTTTATTTTCCTTGGTGCCACCATCAAAATAATTTTGCTTCTTTCCCAGCACTGTGCAGGAAGAAGCAAAGTTATTTCTGTGGTGGCACCAAGTCTTGCAGCTGTCCCTGATCCAGACAGAGCAGAATGACTCATTCCTGACGGAATCTGTCATCCGAATTCTGCTCATGCTTCAGAGCAGGCAGAATCTTGTGGCAGAGGAGAGGCTCAGCTCTGGGATCCTGGGGGCAATTGGACTGGGCCGGAAGTCACCCTTGTCTAACAGGTAAGGAAGCACTTCCCACCGCTGGTCTACATGGGCCTCAGATGGCTGTACCTACGTACAGATTGTGATACTTCAGTAGGTTTCTTGACTTAGGATCTATGTTTTCCAGAATGATTAATGGAAAATAATCAGACGCTGATTACATCTTTCCGTTCTAAAAAACATGTTTGTTTTTTCTTACCTTTTAAGAAAACTGCAAGTTCTAACAGTATTTTTTTAGTAGTATCTCTTAAGTTTTGACCCCACAACCTGACTGCACTATTGATTTCTTTTTGGTTTTGAGCCAGAGATGATATGTGAAGTTAGGTTCAAATACTCCAGTCAGCTGCTTTATAGCAAGCAATTGATGAGTTTAGGGAAATCTGGAACTTGTGAGAGACTTAGTCTGGTTAACTTTTTTTTTTTTCCTTCATTTTTGAGATAAGAGTCTCACTTTGTTACCCTGGGTAGAGTGCTGTGGCGTCATAGCTCACAGCAACCTCAAACTCTTGGCCTCAAGCAATCCTCTTGCCTCAGCCTCCTATAGCTGGGATTACGGTATCCCACCACAACACCCAGCTAGTTTTTCTATTTTTATTAGAGATGGGGTCTCGCTCTTGCTCATGCTATTCTCAAACTCCTGAACTCAGATGATTTATGTTCCTTGGCTTCCCGGAGTGCTATGATTACAGGTGTGAGCCACCACTCCTGGACTGGTGAACTGTTAAGTCTTCAAGATGGGTTTAGGTCAATGGGTAAAAAGGGTAAGTAGTAAGGAACAAGTCTAGGATTTTGTAGCTAAAAATTCTAAGGCTTGAAAGAATTTCATCTCATAATACTATATATCATGGTTTTCATCTCAAGCCTTTGTCATGTTGAAGAGAGTTTGAATACCACCCTGATGTCAGAGTTCTTGTGGAATAACCCATCATGTTGTTGTAACTTTGGGAACTACTCATTCCAAACCAGTTAATATCATATTTCTGTGTTTTGGGTAGAATTTAGGAGGCCTACGTGATTTCGTTTCACTTAAATTTGGCTTGTATATCTTTTGCTTGAATCAAGTGCCTTTATTTTTTTTTTTTAATTGGGTAAAATACATGACGTCACTTAAAACTTTCCAGTGCCACCACTTTAATAAGTATAATTTAATGACATTTAGTACATCATAGTATTATTGCAGCCATCACCATACTCTAGTTTCAGAACATTTTTGTCACCCCAAAAGGAAGCCCTATACCCATTCAGCAGTCACCTCCATGCCCTTAAACCCCTAATCTCTGGTGACCACTGAGTGACATTGTAAGTTTATGTATTTAATACTACTTTGGACATTTCATATAAATGGAATTATCATTCTGGCCTCTGGTGTCTGACTTAATTCATTTAACATAAAGTTCATCGTGTTGTAGCATGTGTAAAGAACTTTATTCCCGGCAGGGAACAGTGGCTCCTGCCTATAATCTCAGCACTCTGGGAGGCTGAGGTAGGTGGATTGTCTGAGCTCACAGGTTCAAGGTCAGCCTGAGCCAGAATGAGACCCCATCTCAAAAAATAGCCGGGCGCTATGTGGGCTTCTGTAGTCCCAGCTACTTGGGAGGCTGAGGCAAGAGAATTGCTTAAGCCCAAGAGTCTAAGATTGCTGTGAGCTGTGATGTCACAGCACTTTACCAAGGGCAACAAAGTAAGACTCTGTGTCAAAAAAAAAAAACTTCATTCCTTTTTATGGCTGAATAATCTTCCATTGTATACCACATTTTATTTATTCATCAGCTCATTTGGATTGTTTGAATATCTGTGTACAGTTTTTGTGAGACCATCTGTTTTCAGTTTTACTCATTTAATTCACCCAGGAGTGGAATTGCTGGGTCATGTGGTAGCTCTGTATTTCACTTACTAAGCAACTGTCAAACTGTTTTCCAAAGCATTTACATTCCTTTCAGTGAGGTGTGAGAATTCTATTTATTTCACTTCTTTGCCGGCACTTCCATTCTTGAATCCGAATTGTATATACATTGTTTGGGTGGCAATAATAGAAGGAAAGAATAAAGCCACTTCTTGATCATATTTAAGATTATTCTGAAGAAGCTAACCACACAGAAGATTTGGAAATCTGTTTATCTTGTTTTCTAATAGAAAATATGGTGTTTATTTAAAAATACTTTAAATATGTTATATATGTCCTCTGACCTCTCCCTGATACCTAAGGTTCCGTGTGGTTGCCCGAGGCATGGCCGCCTTCCTTTCAGTTCAGGTTCCTGCAGAAGACCAGATCCGTTTGAAGCCTGGCTCTGAATTACATCTTACCCCTAAAGCTCAGCAGGTCAGTATTTATAATGGAATTTAGTGGTTTGGTAGCAAATCTTCAAAAAGTGGGGAAGTGGCAGTTCTAGCCTGGACACACCATGACATGATGCTCTGGAGTGGTGCGTGTTCCCATGTACATGCCCTGCTTAATGGAAAATGGTTGTATGTGCCCACCTCAGATTATAGACCAATCTTTGAAAGCACTTGGCTGAGAGCAATGTTACCGTCCTTGTGGAAGAAGTAAGGCCCTGGGCAAGCCTGTCTAAGGCTGTGAATATGCTCTGACCTGCCACGTGCTAGGGCTAGGCCTGAGGGCTGGCACTGGAGGCATGGCCACATTTGAGATGGTGGGAATTTAACTGAGCTTTAACTGGGAACAGAGAAACTGGATCCTGTTTTGTGAGTCTATTGGCTGATGCTGAAATAATCTAAAATGGACAGAATGGTCTAAATGAGCCTTAGATGGCTGTACTTATGTGAGAAATTCCAATTTGTTGAAAATTCCAATTTGTTTTAAAAACATGGAAGACCATGTGGTGGTGGTCCCATTCCTATAACCTATAAACAAGCTGACCAGTCCAGTACAGGTGTGCAGTACAAGATGAGGACCTCCATTCTTCGGTGCTTCCTATGTGGCAGGCACTGTTCTTAGTTTTAACTCACTTAATATTAATGAGCTCAAGTTTTACTCATTAATCGTCATAACAACTATATAGCACAGCAACTGTTATTATCCTGCTTCTGTGGATGAGGAAAGACAGAGAGAGGCTAAGTAATTTGTCCCAATAACAAAGCTAGTACATGTTGGGGCTGGTTCATGCCAGCCAGTCAGGCTCCAGGCTCTTCCACTCATCACTTTGCCCAACTGTGTCTGTAAACAGTAGGTGCTTAGACCCCTTAGCTCCTCTAATGGTGCAGCTTTATCAGTCCAAGCCAGCCACATTCAGTGTGAGATCTTGGTTATTAAGAGCAAGGATCTGATGGTACAACTGGCAGGTTCTTTCCAGGGAGCTTGGCTTATAAAATACTTGATACTTGTCACCCACTGTTCACCAACTGCTGTTTGAATCCCCTGTTGTCTTATGTGAAATAGCACAAGTGGGCATATTAATCTTCAAGAGTAGCTGTAAAGTCCATGAGATGCATTGCAGGATATATTGGAAAGCTCTTAACTCTTTTATGGCTACTGGTACTTTGAGCATCAGTACTTCGCTTTTTCCGGGGCGTGGATCACCCAGGCCTTGCCTCTCTTTGTCTGTATTCCTTCAGACTTACACTGATGTCTCTATAGGATTTTCAGACTTGAAAAAAGTCATCTTTTTATAAAATGATTAATCTTAGGCAAACATCAAAGTAGACCATTTGGGTGGCTAGATTTAAAAGTAAAATGGGAGAGAAGAGAAATAAAAGGAAGTTAGAAGGAGACTGGTTCATGGGAGTCCTGTCTCTTCTCATTCCTGTTCTTAGATTAAACCCTATTCACACAGCTCTTAGTTTTATAGCAACATCTCTTTAGTTGTTTATTTTCAACCCTAGGACTTCAGCTATAGCCCACCTGATAATTAATTTCTAAGCTACCATCCTCAAAAAAAATCTTCTCTAAAGAAACAAAAAGAAAGAAAAATCTCCCTTTTCATTTTCTGAACCAAGCAAACTTCATCTTTTAATATATATTCTCTAGCATGGTGGCTCTGCTAAATGGGACGGGAAGGGAGAAGGTAACTTCATTGGGGGGGGGATTCCCCCTTGAGGAAGGGCATGTAGTCAAGACCCTGGGGGTGGGGGAGCTTATGCAGTTGGAAACCAAAACTCCACCCCCACGAACCACTATTCTGAATTTTTGTTTTCTCCGTATATGGTCTCTTTCCCTTCTCTTCTCCTATGAAGGAATAAAAATTAAAATTATGGACTCAAGAATGTGTTTTTTTTCTTCCTCTGAAGAGAGAGGCATGGGAGCCTTTTCTTCCATTGATTCTGTGCCGTTTTTTTCAGACAGAATTGGGAGGAACTTAATCTGTATTTTATGTCTTGATGAATTTAAGGACAGATTTACTCTCAGTGGTGCTTAGCAACTGGTTTCTTTAGAATTTCATTCAGTTAGTTTCATATGACATTACTTTGTAATCCAAGGATCAATTCAAGAGCATATTAAATAGGTCTTATCATAGAGAGATGCGGCCAGTGCCTGTGATTTCCAGCTGGGCTCCAAGAAGAGAGGGAGGGAGCAGGTGATCTGATGGGGAAGACCCCACAGGTGGGACTCATGAGAATGATGACAAGGCAGGGTTCAGAAGTGGGTGTGGCAGCAGAGGTGTCCACAGTGAGGCCAGCCTGCTGTAGCAGTGGCTCTGGGTAAGGAAGAGTTGGGAAATAGCATGGAACAGGAAGGCTGCAGAAGCCAGAGGGGCTTGGGTTGCTGGCTTCCTTCTGGTTGTGGTCAATCAATGTCTGCCTTTCAGAATTCTAACCTCAGTTCTGTAGACTTCCTTCCCCTTAGGTCTCATGGCTGAACCAGGTAACCATGGTAGATTGTACTCTGCCTCTGGCAGTCAAGTTACATGCATATGTGAAGTTAACCCTCTCGTCTTCCATGTCTTGTAGGCTCTGAATGCTCTTGAATCCATGACATCGAGTAAGCAGTATGTTGAATACCAGGATCAGATATCACAAGCTGCCCAATTTATAAAGCATCCTGGCCATTGTCTCCAAGATGGCAAAAGCTTCCTGGCTCTTCTAGTTAACTGTCTCTATCCAGAAGTGCATTATTTGGACAACATACGATAGTAATACCAAGGCTCTTGAAAATCTTCCTTGCTGTTTATGTTTACATTTAATTTTGCTTTTGCACAAGTAACTTTGCTCAGTTTCACCCAGTTTGACCGAGATGCAAGTTTAGAGGCATTAGATAATTCTGTGGTTGTGCGCGTGTTTTCATGGCTCTTAAAATTTTATGGGGACTTTGTAGTTTTTAATGTTCATTCACAACGAGAAACTCAACTCAGTTCCACTTGGGTACAGAGCCACTCACAGTTGCCAAACGTCCCGGTCATCTCACAAGACCTCTAGATGGAGTTCTTTGTATGGCTCCCCTTCTCTCTCCTTGTTTTATTTAAATGTTAAGATTCCTGTCCAGATCTGATGCCTCTGGAAGTTGTATAGAACCATCACTTTTGAACCCTGTTTCCGTCCCTCCAAAGTAAAAAAATTAACTTTGAAAACTTCTACAATTCTTAAATGTAGAGAAATACACTAGATTTAACATATCATTAAACATATTATTTCTCTCAGAAGGGAGATAAAGTGAGTCCTATAAAATATGATCACTTTATCCTGATTGTGGTGGATAGCAGAGATGGTGACAAGTCCATTTCCATCCAGTCATGTGTCTTCATAGTGAGGGAGCTACCTATCTGAATTGGGGATGCAAGCTGGGTGGTCCTGGAGGAGCATGCTTTTTTTTGCGCAGGTGAATTGTGTGTGGTCCATGCAGTCGGAAGTACAGACAGGGCCAATCCAATCACCAGAGGCCTGCATTCCCTCACCTTCTACCCTACCCTCATTCTCATCACCTACTCAGCCCCTGTCCACAAGACTGACTGTTCTCTGTTTCTTTTTTCACTCCATACATGAACTCAAATGAAGCCCATGGATCTGCTGGAACACCTGTAGACACTGGGCTAGGCCAGAAAAACTACTGAAATTTGGCTTTTTTAAATAGCCAAATGCCTTCTGTTGTTCACAGTTCATTCGTTACCAAAGCCTGTGTGTAACCTTGCCTTCTTCTGTTGCCCTCTTCTTGCTCATGTTATTTCCCTTTGACTTCCATCTTCAGATTCATAATTCTATCACCTCGAAATGGGCTTTGTTTGTATAGCCTGTATAATGTGTCTTTGTTTACAGCTTGTCTGAAGCCCAAGAATATTTACCTATAATTGTCTAACAGCCACCAAGAGCTTTTGGTAGGGAGATAAGGAATTAGTTAACAGCCATAATCTCTTCTCAAATGTCCTTTTGGAACTCTTCCCCCAACCTTTGGAAGTCTGTAGGCACCCCTCCTTATTTCAGACTTCTTTCATTGGGTGGAACAATCCTGCCTCACAGGCATGCTTTGCAGCACTGACAAAGAACATCCCTTTTGGGCCTCTGGTTTTATGGTCACAAAGTGTCCATCTCAGAGAGACATGTCTCAGCTTTCCCTGTGTTTGCTTCCCTTCATTTTCAAAATTAGTTATCTTGTTCTGTATCTAGGAAAAGTTTAGAAGCTGTGGACGGCTTAATTGGCAACAATGACTTTATGACAGGAAATATTTTATGTGCTGTTTTCTTTGAGGGGGTTGTAATTATTGATGTCTGAGAATGAAATTTTTGACAGTCTGTACATTTTAAAGAATTATGATTAATCTGTTAATTTTTGAAAGTTTATAATATAATGTATTTGGTCTATAAAAATTATAAAAAATAAAATCAATCTTTGGTTGTAACTGGTAAGAATCCCAATTATAGAGATAGCACACTGTCTGGTAAAATATTTCAGTTGTTAAAGGTAATGTAGATTTTTATGTCTCATGCTTCTAATTTATTGGCGCTGTAACTTGTTTGTCAGAGATGGTCAGTAAAAGTGCTTCCTCTTTAACTCCTTCGTGCTTAAATTAACTTCAGAAAGTTGATTCAACTCATAGGTTCCTGCGAGTTCCTCTCTGGGCTGAGAGAGGTTGTGAAGACACTGGGGCAGTTCAGAACACAGCCATGCTGCTGTAGTCTCCGGGGAAAAAGGCAACAGATAGGCCAGCCTATCTGTTGGCTTGCAGGGGTAATGAGCTTTTGCTTGAAAAAATTGTTGTCCTCCAGAGAGTACAGGGTCACTGTTGCAGAGACAGTGACAGTGCTACATGTCAGTATTGGGATACTGGGAACAAGACCAAGGCCAGCCTCCCAGGCCAGGCAGTGTAGAGGGTGAACGCTGCATGCTTCGACTTTGCATGACAACCAGCACTGGCATCAGGCTCAGATAAGGATGTGGGACAGGTTCCTGATAGCAGGAGGACAAAGCATTCTGGTGATCATGCAAAGCATCTATTGCTTCTCTATTCATCACTCGTCACCCTGCCATGCACAGATGGCTCAGAGAGGCATTACCTCCCTGCTTCGCATGGCTCCACCACCTGACCAGAGCAGTGAAGGGCAGAACACTGGAAGGCACTGGATGTTGAGGAAGGCAGGTCTTGACACATGTGGCAGTGGAGCCAGGACCCAGCTGTATATATTTCCAAAGCTCTGGCACACAGGATCTCAGCTTTGAGATATGGCTTGTTATTAATTTCACATCAGTATGCTGGCTCAGTCATTAAATGCTTTTGCCCCACCGGGGGTGGAGCCTCAGTCTCAGTTCTTTGAGGTTAGGGGAAGCCTAGTTCAGAAAATGAAACCTACAGAACAGGCCTAAGCTCTCTTCAATCAAGTGACAGCCTCCTTAGTCCCCCTGATGAGTCAGTCACCAGAATCATTGTGTCCATGTCATACAAGTTACGAGTGAACCTATCCTCCTTCCTTTTGAATGAAGGTAATGTGTAAGTTTTCACTTAAATTTTTAGGGGAGGTGAAGTCTCCCTCCGTCACCTAACCTGGAGTGCAGTGTAGTCTCTGATCTCTGACTCAAGTAGTCCTCTCAGCTCAGCCTCTTGAGTACCTGGTACTATAAGTGTGAGCCACCATGTCTGGCTTTCGTTGGGTTTTTATTCCTGAAATTAATTTATTCTAGGGCAGGAAGCAAATGTTCCCGAATCATAGACTTAGAAGGATCATTAAAGCTCATCTACTCCCACTGCTGGGAGTCTTCCAGCCTCTCCTCTCCTGTGCCCAGGGCCTGGCAGTTCAGCCTCTCCTTGGCAAGTCCAGGCTGCCTTAGTGGCTCTGTTTGCATGTAGTTCTACTTTATACTGAGCCCAGATACCTCGTGGTAGTATTGCCTGTTCCTTGTGGGCCTGCCTTGGTGGCTCTTGTTTGTATGTAGTTCTACTTTATATTGAGCCCAGATACTTCTTGGTAGTATTGCCTGTTGCTTGTGGGCCTTGCCCTGTCTCCAGAGACTTTCAGGCATTGTCAGTCACATCTCTGACACCTTCCACCCCTCAGTACTCTGCAGACCAAATGCCTTTGTCTTTAGTTAGTCCCCTCCTAGCATGGTGTCTATGCCCAGGTTCATCCATGTTGCCCTAAAAGGGCTGTGCCCAGAATAAGTGAGCTATGCTTCCTTGAGTTTTGTGACCCTGTTGCCTCCCTTGCCTCATACCAGCCCTTGCCCTGGACTAAGGTCGTACTAGTGTGCTCTAAGCAGCATAGTTCCCTACCATGCCCACTTGGATGGCATCAGCTTTTGGTAGCTGTCCCTCATGGTTAGCACATTAAACCAGTAGCAAGTTCAAACTACAGGCCTCGGTTGTCATCTGAGACTGTTGTCACCCACATCTGTGTGATGGGTCTGACCATAGGTACTGTGCACTTAATCCTTTACTATTCTTCTTCCTTTTAGGTCAACTTTACAACTTATTTTGAGATAGTAGCTGATCATTTTTTCTGATCAGTTGACATCTTACTAAGCAGGGTGGAGAATGTACTATTGGGAAATACGTATGTATTTGTTTAAAAAAAAAAAAAAGTCCCCTTCTGTCTTCTTCCACTTCTGTCCGGATTGTGCTGCAAAAGTTCTAGACTTAGTAGTACTGACTTTTTCTGGTGCATGACTTCCGTTTTCCAGAGCATGCCTTAGGCAGGCGTCAGAGGTCCTGGAGCAGCTCTATTTGAAGTTTCCTACACTCTGAATAGGTTCCTGATTCCTAATGACAGTAACTTGAAAAGAAAATTATACTGTGTACTACTGATGCATTTTAAGATAATGAAATGTCTAAAAAATGTTGATTATAACTTTTAATTTTTAATGTACAGATGTAATGCCTCCCATTGAACACCAAGAGAATTTATTTTTCTTTCCGTGGTTTAAAATCACTTTTGTGGAGATAAATACTTCTTAAGTGTATTAAACTCTTTTCCTTCCCACATGTCTAGTGTGACCTTTAATTGTGGTCATTAAATGTGCAATATTCACTTCTTATTCATTGTTCAGCATTTTACATGTTCACGCAAATGACAAGTTTTTACATGATGGTGAGAAACAGGAAGAAATGAGAATTGGTTAAGTAAACTGCAAATAAACTAGATTCAAATATAATTTACATATGGTGGGTCTGTCTTACTGTTTTGGGTAAGTTGGTCGGTAGGTAGTCTTTTCATATGTAAATCACACTAAGAAAAACTTGTAATGGGGTAAGATCTTTAGTCTGTGGCCTTTACCACAATGGATGAGGCCTCTAATTTCAGAAAGGGTTTAAGAATTGGCCTGGGTGGGCAGTGCCCATGGCTCAGTGGGCAAGGCACCGGCCCCATATACGGAGAGTGACAGGTTCAAACCCAGACCTGGCCAAACAGTAACAACAACAAAAAAACAGCTGGGCGTTGTGGCCAGTGCCTGTAGTTTCAGCTACTTGGGAGGCTGAGGCAAGGGAATCACCTAAGCCCAGGAGTCGGAAGTTGCTGTGAGCTGTGTGATGCCACAGCACTCTAGGCACTCTACCAAGGGCAATAAAGTGAGACTCTGTCTCAAAAAATAAAAAATAAAAAAATAAGAATTGGCCTGGCTAGGAGGTTGCCTGTTGATCCCAGGAGATGACCTGGTTAGATGAGCCTCTTAAGGGTCTGTAATGTATCCTTGACCTTGGTACGAGGAGGACCATAAAAGCTGCACCAAAGGCTTCCAAGGCCTGACTTGTGATGAGGTGGGGGTGGAGTTGTCTCTGGGAGGCCAGAGCTGCTGAGAAGGGCATTGTAACCCAGCTTTGTCATGGTCCCCTAGAGAAAGCCACCTGTGGTGCTGGACTGTCAGGAAGCTCCTCTTTAGTGTTAGGTGCGTCTGGAATGGGCCTTGGTGTGGTGAGAGGGTCTGTACATTCCATTTGGGATTAACACCAATTTGAGAATCTGAGGGTAGGATGTGTGTCTCTCACCCTTGCCTGGCTAGGTTGGGCTTCTTTTCCTAATAGAATCACAAAATTCAAGTGTTTGCAAGTGGCTTAGCTAAAGGTAAGTTGTTCCATCTCCTTCTAGTGTAGAAATCAAGTTAACCATTTCCAGACCAGGGGGCATCTTTGGGGGCACTCACTGAAAGAATTGCTGCCTGGATATGGTCTGTGCCACCATCGGGCAGCTCGGAAAGGTCTTCATCTGAGGATGGAGGACTCAACATCTTCCTCCAAAAATTCTCCTCTGAAGACAGCCCTCTTCCCTATCTTTTTTTTTTTTTGAGATGGAGTCTCAATTTCTCACCTTCGCTATAGTACCGTGGCGTCACAGCAACCTTTAACTCCTGGGCTCAAACGATTCTCTTGCCTTAGCCTCCCAAGTAGCTGGGACTATAGGCGCCCACCACAACACCTGGCTATTTTTAGAGATAGGTTCTCGCTTTTGCTCAGGCTAGTCTTGAATCTGTGAGCTCAGGCAATCCACCCACCTTGGCCTCCCAGAGTGCTAGCGTGACCCACCACACTCACCACAGGCGTGACCCACCACACTCAGCCTTGCTGTCTTCCCTTTTGTTCTTTTTTAGGAAACAGGTCCATCTTTCCTGGTGTATCAGTCAGAGTGGACCAAGATGGTCTTTGACCTGGATGTTGTATTTTAATACGGTCTAAATTGGTGGATTAGTTGAGACTTAGCTTGGAATCCCTCGGCCTGCCCTGGTTGGCCTGCTCCCTGCTACTTCCTCCTTAATCAGTATTTCTTAGGTTCTCTCCCTTTACTCTCTCACTTTCCCTTTCCCTTCCCACCAGTACCCCCTCACTTACCCCATGCTCATCCTGAGGTCACAGCCAGGTCCCGCTGACTCTGGTAGAAGTGTAGAGGGGTCTTCTCAGGGGCCCTTCTGGGCAACCTGTAGCCCTGTGGGCCCCTCAGGGTCACTGGTGGCATGACTTGGGAATAGGCTATCTGTTTGGACAAGGAAGGTCTGGGGAGCCCAAACCCTGGAAAACTCAAAAGTCCCAATCCCAAATAATTTTATCTTGTATTGGCAGATCACATGTTTCTGTTATTATATACCATTAGAAGGAGCATGGGAGAGGAGGAAATAGATGGGAACACAAACAAGGGGCCAGGGACAAATAAGGGAAGGAGGAGGCAGCACGGTGTGGAAGGAGCAGGGCCAGAAGTGTCAGGCCTAGATTCAAATTGCAGTCTTGTCTCTAGACAGGTGGACCTTGCCCAAATCACTTTCCTCCCTGCGGCTTTTTTCTTCGTTTAAAATGAGGAGAATTCTAGTCTTACTTGAGCTTTTAGTGAGAGCTACCTGAAATCTCATGGGCTTTGGGGATTACAGGGCCCCAGAGACATGAGAGGCTGTTTTTTTGAGACAGAGTCTCACTTTGTTGTTCTGGTAGAATACTGTAGCATCATAGCTCATGCACCCTCAGGCTCCTGGGCTCAAGGGATTCTCTTGCTTCAGCCTCCCAAGTAGCTGGGATTACAGGCGCCTGCCACAATGCCCAGCTATTTTTGGAGACGAGGTCTGATTCTGACTCAGGATGGTCCCTCGAACTTGTGAGCTCAGGTAATCCACCCACCTTGGCCTCCCAGAGCGCTGGGATTACAGGTGTGAGCCACCATGCCTGGCCTGAGAGGCCATTTTTTACGGTGAGGGAGGGAACCGTACCTAAGTGACCAGGGCTGGAGCCCGGGACAAAGCCCAGGAAGCTTAACTCAGGACTGTTGGGGCCTAAGCAACCCCCCACCCTCCAGCTATCTCGTCCTGTCCAGCAGCTGTCATCTCCATCTCAAGGCAGCGCCTACCTTCATCACAGATTATCCCCCAGTTTCTTCTGTAGAGCTACATCTAGTATTAAATTTTCAGATGTTGCTTGTTGAGAGCAGGGGACATGTGTTTGGCTCATGCTAGACCTGGGAGATCATTAGGGCAGCTGTCGGCCACTTCCTCCCTCTGCCGTCCTCAAAGCCTGGTGGGCACTGACCACAGAGGGACACCTGTGGGCTGCAGCCTGCCCTTTAGAACCTCTGGCCTTGGAGTCCTGTGCATCCTACCCTGCACCACAGCAGGAAGCCTGGCCTTCTAGGTCATGCTCTCCTGACTCTGTGGTCCCATGACACTGCCCCACTCAGCCCGTTGCTCATGTCTCTGGTCCTTGCTTGCCAACAGAGCCTGAGTACTCCAAGAGGGTCAGAGGAAAGGACAGGTGGCTCTGCTCCACCCAGATCTCCCTGAGGGACAGATCCAGGCTGTGAAGCCAGCCCAAGGGTCTGGGGGGTGGCCAAATGCCATCCCCTCACCTACTACCCTCTGCCACAAGGAGCAGCTCCTTTATCAGGAGGCTGAGCTGGAGGCTGTGTGTGTAGTGGGAAGGAATGCCTGCTGTCTCCCTTGGCGTGCTCCCCACAGCGTGTCACTGTGTCTCAAACTGCTCATCACAGTCCACTCCTCTGAGGAATGGCACTTTAGTTTCCCAGAAGCCCTACTTCAAAGTGCACACATGGCAGGAGGGACTGGCAGACTGTCAGCCAGCATCCCATACGTCTACATAGTTATCCCGGCAATGCCGGTGTACCCTGAGAGCTCGCTTGGGGATCACTTGGTGTCAGCTGGATCCCAGCTAGAAACAACAAAGACAGTTTGAGGACAACTGAGGAAATTTGAATACAGACTGTAAGATATTATTGAATCAATGTTAATTTTCTCAAGTGTGGTAATGGTTTTCGGCCGATAGAGAAGAACACTCTTATCCTGGTGAGGTAGATAGGGTGAGGTACTTATGCCTGCAACTTATTTCAAATCATTCCACCAAATACACACAAGAGCATCAAGCAAATATAGCAAAAACTGTAAGTAACCGTTGAACGGAGGTGGGATTATTGTGAGTGATCATCTAACTTTTTTTGGTGGGTGTTTGAAAATGATCATAATAAAAAATTGCAGGCAAAATCTCCTGAAGAACTGGTTTAAAATTCCAGTTTTTCTCCAACTCCCTTCCTGCCCACCCTCTCCTGGGGCCTGGGGCTCACAATGAACTTCTGAACAAGATCCCCAAGTGTTCCTGGAGCATGTATCCCTTGGAAGTCACTGGGAGACCCTGCTCATAGCTCCCAAAGCCCCAGTCCCAGGGCAGCCTAGTTGTGGAGAGGCCAGTGGTCATCTTGGTGAAAGCAACCATGCTAAGTAATGCAGGGAGCACTGTGCCCAGGTCCTTGGGTGCTCTGGTTCCTTCTGCTGCTCTCATCTCTGCTGGGGGTAGCACTGTCCACCCAGCATAGGGCACCCTGCTGCCCCAGCTCTGGCCACGCCACACCTCCACCCTCATGCTGCAGCAACTTCAACCACTTACACATCGTGCTGTGCCCCACCTCCTGGTCTTTGCTTAGACCGTCCCTTCTTGCTCACTTTCTGAGCTCTACTCTCCCCCATGGCCTCTCCCACTTACACGGCCAATATGTACCAGCTCCATGTACCCTCCTCCAGGAAGTCTTCCCAAGATGGGAAGTTAGTTATCCCTTTCAGGTGCTGCTGTAGTACCCATAGCTATCTCCACTGTAGTCCTGATGGTGTTTCCACTTACTGTGCCACTCACTAGTCCAAGAACTTCTGGAGAGTCTTCACTGGTGCTGATCCAAGTGTTCTAGTCCAAGCACCATGTAGAGCTGCACAGGCTGATCTCTCATGGGCATATGGGGCCCGTGGCTAGTTCTGGCGGATGAACTACAACCACGAATGAGAGGCCCTCCAGAACTTTCTTTTAACTCCAGCCTACCAATTGACATTAGGGATGGTGGATCCCTGGGAGCTGGTCCCAAGTAGCAATAGGGAGTAAAGGCTTCCTGTAGATCTGTGATGGGCATGTAGCTGCAGTGAGAAATAAACCCTTTTTGTTTTCAGCTACTATGAAGTGGGGGTTTGTTGATTATCACAGCATTACCTATCCCACTCTAATACAGATGCCTTATTCATATTTGTATCCCTAAACACCTAGCCCAATTGCCAGCACAAAGCAAATACATAAGATGTAATTCTTATCACAGTTTTACTTGGCTGTGAAACTGACCTCAAAGACTAGGCAGATGTTCCAACACACATCACTCCCATGGTGTACACTTCCCTGGTCGTACAGGACTCTGCATTGAGATGCCCCAAAATGTCCCCATACAAGGAAGTACAAATGCCAACTATTATGACCTGTGAATAGCTCAGAGAGGCCCCTGGAGGGATCCCAAGATAAACATGAGCTGCCATCACTTGCTTGCCCTTCGTGACAATCACTCCTCTCCCTGGAAAAAGCATCATGGCCTCTTTTATCAAAAAAATTTATTTTTCATTATTATGGGTACATAATAGTTTGCAGGGTATGTGTGATGTTTTGATACATGCATACAATGTGTAATGATCTAACCAGGAGTATCCTTCACCTTGAGTATTTTTTCATGTTAGTAACATTTCAGTTCCACTCTTATATTTTAAAATATACAATAAATTGTTAATTATAGTCTCCTTATTTTGCTACTGAATACTAGATCTTATTTATTCTATCTAACTTTCACTCATTTACCATCCCCACTTTATCCCTCCCCTTCCCCACCCTTTCAAGCCATCATTCTACTTTTATCTCCACAAGTTCTGTTTTTATTGGCTCCCACATATGAGTGAGAACACGCACTATTTATCTTCCTTTGCCTGGCTTATTTCTTAAATTTTACTAGATTACATTATTACTTAATGTAATGTCCTCCTCCAGTTCCATCTACTGATTGTTGCAAATGACAGGATTTCATTCTTTTAGGGATGAATAATATTCCATTGTGTGTATGTACTGTACTTGCATTATCCATTCATCTATTCATGGATATTTAGGTTGATTCCATTTCTTGGCTTTTCCGAATAGTGCTGCAGTAAATATGGGTGCAGATATCTGTCTGATAGACTGATATCCTTTCTTTTGGACACATACACAGCAGTGGAATTGCTGGATCACATGGTAGCTTTAATTTTAGTTTTTTGAAGAGCTTCGATACTGTTCTCCATAGTGGCCACACTGATTTACATTCCCACTAACAGCATGAGAGGGTTCTCCTTTCTGCACATCCTTGCCAGCATTCCTTATTGCTCGTAATTTGAATAAAGAAGAGCGAGAGGATGGCTCATTCACGGCCTCTTCATTCCCCTATCCTGTTGTCCTTTCCTCTTGCTAGCTCACTTGGATTCCAAACAAGCCTCTTCCCTTTCTCTTGAGCACTAAAGCCTGCAGAGGCTAAAATGATCAACACACTGACACTGGAGTGTAAACAGGGAAGGTAGTGCCTCTCAAAACCAAACTGGCCAGACTTCAGCAAATGGGGCAAAACTGCCAGGGCTTTTGGACTTTGTACATCCTGGGAGGTTCCACGTCAGGGGCCTCTGCTGGGACCCTCCAGCCTAGACCTCACCTCAGCTCTTTCAGCTCTCCGTCCCTGAGATAGTGGTTACCGGATACTTGAGAGATGGCTATTTGGTTTCCTCATCCTAGGGGTCCCAGCTCAAGGCACTGCGAAGGGTGTGAGGCAGTGAAAATCCCAGGAAGTGGGGGCTCCAGGCCTCTCCATGGTTATGAGTTTCCAGGATTTGATATTCCTCTGACTACAGCTTTGCTCAGCTGCAGCTCAGGGCTTGCTCTTTGGCACCCTCTGATCTCCATGGGGGCCATACTTAAGAGCTCTTTGCACATGCAAAGGTCTTTCTGCAAGGAGGGGACTAGGGGGCCCCTTAGGTCTGCAGATGGCTTGGCACTTTCCAAGACCCTTTCACATCCACTGTGTCCTCAGATCTTGACAGTCCTACCAGGCAGGAGGGAAGAATATTGTTGTCTATGTTCAAAAGCAGATGAACTGAGATAGAGGTGAAGAAAGTGTGTTCCCATCTACCCAGCAAGTCAGTGACAGAGTAGAACAAAGATAGACTGGGCCTCCGGGCCCTATGACCAGTTTCCTGTCTGCTTTACTATGGTGTTCTACTTGAGAAAGGATGAGAGGAGCATTTCCAGAAGTTTCACGCTGAAGGTCATGCATGCACATGCACACTCATATTCTATCAAAATAGAGGCCCCGTGGGCATAAATATATGGGGGCCTGTGACAGACATCCTCATTGGAGATTAGAAGAGCCTCTGTGAAGGGTCACCCTGATGGGTCCTGTCCAAGGGTCTGAGAACCAGCAAGGATTGTAGTAGCTAAGCCTGGAATCTGCCTTCACTCCTCACGATGCACAAGCGGATATGGGTGGCTGAGGCTCCTCACGGTGAGCACATGGCTGCTGGTGGGCCCCGGGGGTTCATCTGGTTCAAATTTTCATAATTGGACTCCTGAGTCTGGGGCCTGCAGACAGGAGAAAATTGACTGACTACCCAGTGCAGAGAGAGGTCCCCGACTGCCCAAGGATACCCCAGCATAGGGCCAGTGACGGGCAGGGCATGGAGACTGACAATGTCAAAGGCAGGGCAGAAAAAGAACAAGGATGGAGCTACTATTGGTGAAAGCAGCCCAGACTGTCTGAAGCTTCAAGACCATCTCAGTGTCCCTGACCCCCAGGTGCATGTTTCCAGGCCTGACTTCCTCATCCCCAGCTGCTATCCTGCCTTCTCCTTTGGGACATCTTAACAGGAATCTCAGATGTCAATGTCCTCCAGTGCTACACATGATCCTCACTGCACTTCTCACCCTCTCTCTTCTCCCCTCATCTTCATCTCAGTAATTAGCACCTGGGGCTCAAGCTCCAGACCTGGGCAGCCTGGCTGTGTCCCACACAGTGTGCTGCCCACCTGGTCCTGTGTGGAGCCTGGCCTCTCATCTCCCCACTCTGCTACTGTGCCTTCATCCCAGCATCCACGCCAGCCTCAGCCTTGCCAGCAGCCTCCTCCCAGGTCTCCTGGCCCTGCTAGTTCAAGTGGCAGGGCCATTCACCTGCTTGAAGCCACTTGGCGTCTTCCCATCACATGCAGTATAACCCCCACAGCCATGCCTGCCTCCTTCCCAGGTCTCACTGGAGTATTTCTACTTGACTTTCCCCTTCTTTGGGCCCCTGACCACTACTCCAGCACCCATCTTCAGGTCCCCTCAAGGTCACATCCCAAGGAAAAGCTTCATGATCTAAAGAGACACAACCCAGTGGACAGCTCTCTCCTCATCTAAAATGACCTTGTTTGTGTATTTATCAAAATTTTCTACATGAGTTCTGTGAGGTCAGGGACTTTGCTGTATCTTTAGCATCCAAACCAGTGTGTGGTGCATAATAGGTCTTCAAGTATTTATTAAATGACTGAACAATAGTTGTCTTTCTGATCCAGGGGCCTTGGTATGGCAGTAAATTACCAAAAAAAAAGGGACACAGGCCAGGTTGTGAGACAGAGGGAGACAGTCAAGCTGGCAGCTAGAGAAAGAGGCTACCAAGCAATGCCGCTTATCCAGCCCTTAGGGCACAGGTGGGAACAGTTTTGGGAGTGCCCAGCTCTTCGAATGGGCTCTGAAGGCTGCAGTCCCCCTAACTGTACTCTAAATCCCAGCCAGGGTCCGTGAATCTGATTCTGTCTTGGCCCTTCCCTTCAGTGGACACTACAGGTGAAAAAATCATGGCCCCCCAAAAGACTTCTTAGTTAGGGTCCCTGGGCCTGTCATCTAGGCCTCAGAGCCTCTGGCGATTTTGTTTCCAGTCCTTCAGCAAAATGCCTGGGGGAAGGAGTGACCCCAAGGTGGCTTTTATGTGGGCACTGCCTGTCTAAGAATGTGGTGGGAGGATTGCAAGAGGAGACATAGCCCAGAGGTGTGAAAATAAGACAAAAAAATTACCCTTCCAAGGGGGTTAGGGGTGTGTGTGTGTAAGGGGAAGGACTTGGTGGCCTGAGGGAGAGGGTGCTTTGGCAGCAGCAAGGAGAGCCTAGACCCTGCCCAAAGCCAGGACCCCTGCCCCAGCCATGTGCTGGCTCTTCTCTCTCTTGTTGCCACCCTGAGAAACCTGCCTGCACTTTTTGGAAGAAGGGGACTAGATGGGGTGGGGTAGAGGCAGGGGAGCTCACTTACCTTTGTGGGGTATCCTGAGTGACCAGGTGCTCTGTAGAAGGGACAGAGAGGGAGGTGGCATCACTCTCCATTGCAGTGTCCAGCCTCTGTGCCCTGCCTCCCATCCACCCTGCTGTGGAAAGGGCTCTCAGGGAAACCACTCCTTGTGCAACAGCAAATTAGCAGGTTCTGAAGAAGCGACACTGAAGCCTTGAACAGAGTGAGAGAGGAGGGTGGACTGAACAGGCCACCAGTAGAAGCTGCTTTTCTGAGGACCCTGAAGCACAACATGCCTGGTGAGTTTGAAAAGCCAGCAAGAAAGCTAGTGCAGCCATTGGAAGGGAGCGGCTAGGGCAACCGTGATAAATTCTGGATTTCCTCACTGGAGTTGGAGGCTAGTGCTTGGACCTGGGTGATCTGAGAATATCTGGGAAGCCCCCTCCCTCTATGGGGCACAGAGAAGATTTCCTGTTCTGCCCAGTGACAACAGAGTGTCCCTTAAGACATCCTGCGAGTTCAAGCTGCTGAGTTCATGCTGCACAGCTGTTCCCTCTTCTTGGAATCCCACTGCCCTTGATTGCCTAGCTCATGCCTACTTGAAGTTTTTGATTTAGCTCTCACCTTACTTCCAGCATAAAGCCTTCACCAGACACCCGGCCTGAGTGAGGCATACCTCCTCTGGTTTCTGCAGTGCCCGGGGTCTAAGAGAGCTCTGTCTTACAGCACATGGAAATTCTCTGCTTATTCCCCAGCTCCCGCTGGAGGGCAGGAAACCATGTCCTATCCAGCTGTGTATTCCTAGCACTTACAGACCTCAGGATGTTGACCACAAGGCCTTACCCAAGAGAAGAACCCCTCCTGCCCTCCCGGGTATGGTGCACCCACCTTCGCGGCTGCGGGTGGCACGGGTGGCCAGGATGCCGAGCAGCAGCAGCACCTTTAGGCCAAGCGCACCTAGCAGGACCGCGATGGCCGAGGCCCCGGCAGCGCCGCGGAAGCGGAACAAGTATACGCTGGCTTCGGCATGGCCTAGGCTGTTGGCAGCTGTACATGTGTAGCGGCCGTCGTGGATCAGCGCGGGCAGCTCGGCGGTCACCTGGTGCCTGAGACCCTGAACCGCACTTGGCATGGCGGCCGACCCATTGCCCAGGGCCGGGCCGGACCAGGCGAGGACGGGCTGTGGCTCCCCTTCAGCCGTGCAGAGAGCGCGGAAGGCGTGTGCCGGGCCCGGCAGCACCGAGATATTGACGATCCGTGGAGCGGCTGTGGGGGGGATAAGACAGGCAACAGTCACTGAGGGGGTGGGGAGAGCAGGAAAGCTGACTGCTGTGCGAAGACAAAGGAGCACCCCCCCAACTCCACCCCTCCGTATGTGAGAGCTGGAGGGGTTGGGGGTAGGGAGGCTCAGAGGAAAGAGATGGGCACTTGGGTGCTAGGCTGTCTGGGTTTCAATAAATGCAAGACCTTGGGCAAGTGATCGTACCTCCCTCTGCCTTGGTTTCTCCATGTGTAAAATGGGAATCATAATAGCACTCACCTTATGGGGGTTGTTGGGATAAAATGTCAAATTAATACTTTTGGGGTCTTTGGACTAGGGCCTGGGCCCAGCCAAAGAGCTCAGTGAGTGGTCCTTATTGTTGCAGAGCAGGACTGGAGCTGCAGAGAACAATGGCTCTGGGGACCAGGACTGTTTCAGGCATCTTTGCTAGCAAAGTGCTGGGCGCTTGGTGGGCTCCCTGTGCACTCCCCGGGGGCCGCGAGTGTCTTCCAGGGCAGGGAACACACACACACAGCCCATTGCAGTCCTTGCCATATTTAGGATTATCGTCACCACGTCTTAATCTCCTCTCCATCGCTAGCTACTGGAACGCATTACAATACCTATTCCCGGGACCCACCTGGCCCTTCTTGGGGCTGGGATTCTGCATTTTTACCAAGTTCCCAGGTGGTCCTAACCCACCCTCCGGTGTAAGACCCCTGGGAGAAGTGTTGGGTCCTGTCACCCTTCCCAGCAAGCCGCCGGGGCTGGGCCTGGGCAAGCGGGAAGGGAGGAAAGAGTCCCCGTGCGGGTCTCACCGGTCACGTGCAGCCGGACGCCGTGGCGGCTTTCGTAGCGGTCGTGGACGTCGCCGGTGAACTCGACTCGGCAGAAGTAGCGGCCGTCGTCGGCCAGGGCGAGGCGGTCGATGCGCAGCGACAGGTCGTTGCGGCGCGGGTTGCCCAGCAGCCGGAATCGGCCGTGCAGGCTCAGCGCCGTCTGGCAGAGCTCGCTGCCCCGCGCAGCCGCGCACCGGAACACCTGCGGGCCCGAGTACGGCTCTCGCGCGCGCCAGATGGCCGTCAGCGGCCCGTCGTAATGGCGGTGCGGGTGCGTGAAGGTGCAGGGTAGCATTACCGCGTCGCCCGCCCTCGCGCTCGCCTCGGCCGGCACCTGCATAGACCAGCGCTGTGCCGTCTCGCCTGCAGGCAGGTGAACAGGGAGGGCGGTAGGGGCGTGTGAGGCCCCCCACTCCAAGGCACCCCCAGTTGAGCGGCTAGAACCCCAGGACTCAGACTGAACCTGGGCCCTGGAAGCCCGGAAGTCAGGAATATCCTCTTCCCAGACACAACCAGGGGTCTGGAATCCCACCTGGAGACTTGGGAGGCAACCGCCTTCTCCCCCCCACCCCCCACGGGCCTGCATTGGTGTCTGGACTCATCCCCCTTCTTTCCGGGAACTATCTGCCTCTTTCAGGTGAGTTCCGCCTCACCTACAGGCTAGTGACCCCGTGCTCTTCCCCTTAGCTTTTCCCCATCAAAACCTGCCCTGCTGCTGAAAAACCCTGGTATCCCGGGCTTACAGTAGTGTCCTCTGATCCCCGAGGCGGTGATCATAATAAAAGCACTTACTGTGTACCTCTGTGTTGAGCAAGTTCTCTGTAGTATCTCTTTTCGATTTCACAAAAGAACCTGGAGGTAAAGCATAGTTTATACCTTGCTACATGTTAATTAACTGAGGCACAGAAAAGTTCAGTAATTGTCAGAGGTCACACAGCTAGGATAAAGCCAAGCCAGGATTTGGACTCAGGATTGCTGCAGTCCACAACCCGCACTGCAGTGCCCTGGAGGGACCTTGTGTCTTCAACACTGCCACCTACAGAAAGGAAACTAGGCTCTGGGGGGCACAGTAGGTTTTGAAGCAAATGTGTTGAGTTGGTGGGTTGGTAGAGGAGATTTCTCTAGAATCCAGGTCAATCCAAGTGGACTGTGCCCTGACTGATTTCCCCAAAGGTTAGTGGCGGGACAGGGAGCTAAGGGACCAGCACTGTTGTGCTGCCTCATTGCTCTGTGCCAGCAGCTCTGGACTCAGTTTCCCCAGTCTGGAAACTGAGCTCTGCTTCCATGTTCTATGGCATATGAGTGAGGCTTTGGGGATGGTGGGGGGTGGTCTGAGAGTGTCAGTGCTCAGCAGAATCAGGCCTGGCTGGTGCCTCCCCCAAGGAGTGAGGGTGGTTGCTAAGCCTTTTCAGCCAGTGCCCCCAGGGCACAGTTCACAAAAGGATCTTTAAAGGGAATAGTGTAGCCCTTGTATTTCCAAAGGGCTTTGCAATATACACAGTTCTTTTATATACACTATGTCAGGTGACTTTCAAAACACCCAGGGGGTGAAAGGCAAGGCAGATCCTGTCCTAGTTGAGAAAATAAAGGCCCTGAGTCACATAGGTAGACATGGTAGGAACCTAGCTTTTCTGACTCCAAACCCAATGCTCTTTGCCCTTTGGGGTGATTTAGCCCAATTCACTCCTTGGGCAGGAATCCCTTCAGCCCACTGCCTGCCGACCATGCTCCATAGAGCACATCCATCTGTGAATAATCTACTGGTCAGGACATTCCTCCTACACCAAACCAGCCTCTCCAGCTACCCATAGGACTGCCACAGCTCTTTGGGGCATGCACATCCTCTCCCAATGGCCGTTCCATAATCCCACTGTGGCTCTCCTGGACACCAGAAGCCTTCCCTTTTCTGGTGGAAAAATCCTAGTCCTTTACCTGCCACTTCTCAGTCTGACTGTCCTCTTCCTTCACGGTAGGCTGAAGCCAGGTGACTCCAGGGGTGTGTTCCAGGTGTGCTTCACCTGCAGAGTGGTGTGTCCCATAGTACTGCCCTGGGTCCCACTTGGGCTAATGCCCAACTTGCCATCAAGTAAGGCCGAATTCTTTCTACATACAACCTGCTTTTAAGCCTAAATGTCTTTTCTCCTGGACAAGCGGAGTTATGTTTTTGTACCCAAGTGGAGGACTTAATATTTAGCTCTAGAAAAATCTTGTTTGCTCAGTCATTAATCACCAAAAGGCCTACTTCAAATTTGAGAAACTCTGTCTGAAGGTTTTGCTAGTTCAGTCAGTTTTTCTTGCTGCAGAAAGCGTCTCTCCAATCTTGAGACTCAGCCTCTGCCTCCGTTTCTCTGCTACTTCCCACCCTCTGTGATCTCAGCCTCCTCTGACCTCCTGAATCATGTAGGCCTCATGGAGCCAGGCACTGATTCCCCAGGTATTGTTTAACTGTTGTGCATTCATTAATTGAACAAACATTTATCGGATACTTCCCCACAATGCCAGGTACCGAGATACAAACTGGTGACAAAAGTGGACAAATACCTCATCAGCCTGCTGGAGCTCCCAACTCAGAAATGAAGACAGACTTGTGAACACATAATTACTTCACAGTCCGCCAGGTGCTCTGATGATGGACATGGCTCCTGACCTCTTTTCACTCACCAGCTCCCTCTTATTCATCCCCAGATCTCCGCTGAGACTTCCCTGTGGCAGGGAGAACTTCCTGAGCCATAAGCCTGTGTCTGTCCTTCTTCTTATCCCAGGAGCTCTGGGAGGACCAGGATGTTTCTGTGTGGTTCTATTTGTGTTGCTGTTGCCCAGCACAGTGCCTGCCACCTGCAGACTGATGTCAGATTGACTTGCTACGTGAGAACAGAAGGGAGGGTGGGTAGAGAGAAGTGTGCTGTGAATAGGCAGACAGGGATTGGAGACCCCTTAGCAGAGGAGATGCTGCTTTAGCAGAGCCTTGAGAGAGGAGGGGGATTTCGCTAAGCCTAGAGGTGGCATTCTAGGCAAAGGGAACAGCAGAGCAAAGCCACAAGGCATGGGCAGCTGCATAAAGATTGCAGGGCATGGTGGGATAAGGAGGCTAGGGCCTGCAGTGCTTTGGAGAATGGTTGGGAGATATTTCTCATTTCATTTAAAATGTACAACTCAATGAAGTGCTATCATTAGTCCCTTTTTAGAGAAGGTGTATCTGGGGCTTACACAGCCCAGGTGACTTAGCTAAGTCATTTTACCAATCAGTAGCAGAGCCAAGGCTTAATCCTGGGTAGTTCTGCCTCCTTTGTTCATGATTTTGGCCTTAACTTAATTGTATGTTCAATGGCCTTAACTTAATTGTATGTTCAATTGCTCAAGGATGACAGCCATGTCTAAAAACATCCTGATATGTGAAGCTCTTCACACCAGCCCCTCCCTCCCAGGATAGGTTTTACTCAAGGCACAGAAAGGAAACACAGAGGTCCTTTCACCATGGGTTATGATCTTGGCTCCCAATGGAAGGAGATATGTGCTGCATGTTTATCTGAAATAGATTAAAAGAAGAAGGCACTTGGACTCCCTTTCACACAGAGACCTTTGAGTGTCCAGCAGACTCAAGGTGAAGGTGGAATTGGCCAGAGAACGAATGCATTTGCTTCAGCAAGAATCCAAGCTCCCCAAAATGCTGTGATACTTCCCATTCCAACTGGCAGCTAGAGTGACCCTTGGCTAAGACATTAAAGAATGGGGAGGGATGATTCCTAAACCGGAACCATGGCTCCTTATTGTGTGCTCTCTAATCTCTCTGACTCATGTCTGTCAACTTCCAGGGGTTAAGAGGAGGCACACATTCTTCCTGTTGTCCAAAATACCTTCTCTCAATGGTGGGCCACAGGGTGTGGTGGAAAGCATGCTGGATTTGGCATAGCCAGACCTAGATTACAATCCACTTCTGATAATTCTTTCATCAGATTTACCAAGCACCCAATCTGTGCCTGGGACCATCTTAGGCTCCTCGCATACTGGGTGATCTTTGGGCAAGTTACTTAACATCCCAGGTCTCAGACTCCTCTGCTACACAGGGGTAACATAATACTGTCCTCATAGGAGTGAATGAACCACGTGTGTAGAGCACCCTGCACAGTGCCTGACTTGCAGCAAATGCTCCCAACATGTTAGTTCCCTCCCCCAGCCCTGCAAAGGGATGCTAAGTAGTGATGGAGAAGTAATTTGGGTGGTGCAGCAGGGGTTAAGATGTTGGTGCCCTCACAATGCAGCATTTGCAGCTCAGTTTGGCACCTTAGACTGGCTGAAGTACAGTAGCTCAGTCCTTGTGCTTGACTTACTAGGAAGCTCGTCTTTTTGTTTATTTATTTGCTTATAGGTATTTATTGAGAGTTTATCATGGGCTAGAATCTTCACTGCGTATCAGGGATACAGTTGCAGTGACAAATTAGTAACTCTCTTCAGTGTGTCGACAAGTCTGGTCATTGCTAAGCCACTATTCGCTTTTTAATTTATACAGAAAGCAAATACAGAGGTCCTTGTTAGAACTAAATTCTAAGAGGTTTATTTAGTTTCTGCCCAGGGAAATGAAAATCAAAAAGTTGGAAAGTGGTTTCTTTTGGTAGGCCTGTTGAAATCAGCAAGAAATGACTGTTGACATTCAGGAAGGAAAAGTTCAGTACGAATAATGGAAAGAAATTTAGGGGGTGGCGCCTGTGGCTCAAAGGGGTAGGGCACCCTTATGCCATAGGTGGCAGGTTCATAGCCAAAAACTGCAAAAAAACAAACAAAAAAAGAAGTTTAGGATAGAAATCACAAGAGTAAGATGTCAAAGGGACCATTTGGAGAAGTAGTGAACCCAGAGAGCCCTGAGCCTTCATGACATTGTACCAGGCCCATGTAACGTGTGTGCAAAGAGATGACTCAAGTCACCATGGAAAGGCTTGTTGCCACTGGAGATATCCTGTTTCAGTAGGGTGCTTCTTGGACAGGGTATTGGGGGTTTGTCTGAGGTTCTGGCTCTGGCTCTGATGCTGACTTTGGGACCTTAGGCGATTTCTCAGCACTCTAGGGTCCAAGTAGGCCATCTGTAAGATTATACCTCTAGATGTTAACTAAGGTGACCTTTAAGTCTCAAGATCTATGTTTGAAAAATGATATTTGGATTAAGATGACAAGGAAGCACATAAAACATTTCAGAAATATGTCTGACTAAAGTAAACTAATAAACTTTTAGGTATTTAAAAATAAGCCAACAGCTGTTTAGAAAACCCAGCTACTTGGAAAGATGCACCCACATCTTGAAGGTCCTTCCTTAGCATTTACTAACATCTCCTGGAGAGCGCTCCCCTCGTACTTCCTTGAGGGGAACCATCCAAGGGAGGACAAGCTGGGTCTATTGCATGGGGCATCAGCTCCCTATCATCATAATCACGCTCCACTAGGGAGCAGCTAACTAACTCCAGACCCAAAGACTAGATCTCCATGTCCATGGTGACCATGGGGGAAGGGACTCCACGGAGGCAGGAACACAGCTGTAGGACCCGGCTAAGCATGATTCGAAATAGAAATCTTGCTTTGGCCAAAACTGACCAAAGATTGCCACCAGTTCCTTGGTTGAGGGAGGAAGCAGGGATTTTCATGGCACCTCTGTGCAGATCATTTCCAGGGTGCTATAGTGTTGTGTACTATTGTACTTCTGTTAACTCTAGAGAAAACTGCTGATCAGTTTCAGGCCTCAGTCTCTTGCTGTCTGTGGAACTGTCAATATCTTTATATGCTTGGAATTAAAGAAGCTACCCAGGGTGTCACAGCTAGGATAGTGAACCAGGAGTGACCATGGTGAGACAGTGTCCATAGGGGATGCCCTCACGGAATGGCACTTTAATAGGTACTAGGTCTGCTGGGGTGGACTTTCTGTGATAGTTTTCTGGAGAGAGCATGTTCTGGATTTTGAGGGGGGCATGATGATGCCCAGCGGGCAGCCATCACGGGCAGACCATGCCTCCTGGAGGGATAGCATCACGCCACTGAGAGCCGGAGTTCCTCAGAGATCTGTTGCGTGCCCCAACATCACCACATGGCTAACATTACCAGTTGACAGGTGGCCAATTGAGGAGCCTAACAATCTGTACGGTAGCCACCCTCCTTGGAAACACCTGTGCATGCTAATAGGGGTCTTCTCAGGGACTGGCTCTAGTGGTGTCTCAGGCCTGTGGCAGCTGTAGAACCAGGGGAGGCCTTTTGGGAGGCACGGTTCATTATGGCCATGGATCTCACCTGTAGATATGTGGGTTGAGCTGGGGGACACCACCATTCATCTTACCCCTCCTGTCTTTCAATGTGCCCCAGAAATTCTTTCTATGGGCTAGCATTTTGTCAGGGTAGGTTATTAACAGAAAAGGGCAAGAAGAAGGTAGAAACAAGAGGGAGGGGCAGGAATTCCCTCCTTCCGCATGAAGGAGACCTAGGAGGTTCCAGGGAAGGGCTGAGGTATGAGGGAGTCTGTGTGGAAGCCCGGCTGGTCGTTGGCCTTAGGGTTATCCCGGTGTTCCCTCTCCAGCCAGGAGGGGACAGGCTGCTCACCTGTGCTGATAGAGGTGCAGAGCCACCATAGGGACTGCCATTCCAAGCTCTAATGTAGCCTATCACTGCCATGCTCCTCCAGCCTCTGCAGGGGACCCTGCCCTCTCACCCCTCCCTGCCATCCCTGGGTGGGACTTTCTCAGTCCAAGCAAGCCTGACCATGTGGCCACTGGTGCAGAGGCACCATGACTCACTCAACCCTCTCACTTCCTCCTGGCTCCATGACAGCAGCCCAGTTCCTTCTTGACCTTTCCCAGAAGCCCAAATAAGCTCCCACGTTCTTGGGCAATGGCTGCCATTTGTCTTGCTGTTTGGATTTGTTTTCCTGCAGTGGTTCAGAGCTGGTAAAGTAAATAGCTCTTAGCAGCAAGGTTTGCCCAGGCTCCTTGCCCACTGCACGGAGGCAGTGAGGAGCCAGACGTGCACGTCTAGGCTGGGAGGCCCTAACCTTCTTGTTTCTACCTTGTCCATGAACCTTCCCTAACACAGGGACCAGGATCTACTTGCTTTGCAGGGCTCTGGTGGAGAGTAAATGAACTGTTTGCTAATGGCCCAGCACCAGGAGTCCTGAAGGGAAGAGCTATTGTGGTTGCTGCATAGGCTGATCCTTGGCTTGTGAAACAACTGAGGCTTGGCTATGATCACCAGGTGGTCAGAGCTCCTGGGCCAGTATTTGTCCCCTGCCCCACACACCTTGGCATCTCCATGTTTCTGAAAGCAGAGAGGAGGAGATGAGGGAGGCTGTATGGGGAGCCCCTGGGAGACCAGGAGCTGCCCAGGGCACAGGTGCCAGGTAGTGTGGCCCTGGCATGAAGGGGAGGGCATTGAGAATGGAAGGGACTTTCCTGGGAAAAAGTCCTCCCCCTTCTTTCACCAAGGGCCTTCCCTGGGCAGGGAAGGGACTATGAGGAGTAGGACTGAGTTGGCATCAGCACCTGTTCCCAGAGCCCTGCAGTATGCACATGGCTGTCAAACTGAGCCTGGTCCCAGGGCCTCCTGGCCATGCTATCTCTGGAGCCTACACTCCCATGACTCTGGGGGTGTCTGGACCCTCCCCCTCAGGACTGTTTCTTTATTCACTGTGGTTTCACTTCACTCACACACTCCGAGACCCCATACTCTTCTCTTTTTTTTTGCCAGAGAGGCTGACAGCAAACACCCACAAGGAGGGGGGTGCTCTGGGTCACCTGGTTTTAGCAGGGATGCAGCTGCTGGTGTGTAAAGAGAAGGGGTCTCCGCAGCCGAGGTGGCTTGGCTGCTCACAGTGGGAATATGGGCAGTTTGGTTTTTGTTTTTGAACATGTGATTGCACAGATCATGCTTCCTCTAAATCCTTTTGTCTTTATCTGATTCATAGCAGCTGACTCTTGGCAGGAGAAGAAAAAAGCAAACCACACTAACACCCAAGCCCCCAAAGCCTTATTTCTCTTAAAGATCTGTGCCTTCTGTGACAGTTCATTACTAAGCACAGGAGCCACACTGGGGCCTTTCATCCCGGGCTGATTATCCTCCCTGGCACTGCTGTGAGATGGCAGGGACCCCATCTTACAGGGGCTGGGGAAGGCAGGTGATCTGCCCAAGCCGTACAGCTGGTAAATAGAGGCAGGATGCAGAGTTGTGTCTCACAGTGACACTCATGTCCTTGCCCTGTCACCTGTATGCCACCTCAGGTCCAGCCACTGTCTCAGTGGGACCCAACCATCCCCAAAAGATAGCTAGGTTAGATCAACTCGGGAAGAGATAGCTCCTTCCCCATTAGTGCCCACCATGGGGCTCTGTGCATTGGACAATGGCTGTGTGGGATGGGGTGGGAGTGGGGTCCCTAGAGCCACACAGACCTGGGTTTAAGTCCCAGCCCCACCTCAGCCATTCACTGAGCTGCTCCCTGTGCGCTAGTTCCTTATCCATGAAAGCAGGATACAAATAGTCCCCTCAGAAGGTCATGAGGCTTCAGCACACAGTAAGCCATGTAGGCATCTGCTGTCACTACCCACATTAGGCCTGACTGCACTCCACTCTGTGCTAAATGCTAGTAGGGACAGAGAAGGAGTCTAAGGTGTGGGAGTTTACAATCCAGATGTGGAGCAGAACTCCACACACAGAATGATGACGGAGCCCAGAATACCACGATGTCAGCACGTGTGCCGTGACGGCTGTGCCTGGGCTGGAATAGAGGCAGACTACCAGGCTGGGTTGCAGAAAGGATTTGGATATTTTCCTGGAGAGAGGGGCTTGTGAGGACTGCCATTGCTGTTTATCTCAGTCATTTAACTATATTGAGGATCAGTCACCCGAGAAGGTGGCTGAAAATGCAGATTGTTGGGCCTTGCTGCCTGATGTTCTGATTCTAGAGCAGAGCCGAAAAGCCTGCATGGGCAGTGCCCTCCCTCCTAGGGATACCTAGGGACTGTTCCTAGGGATACCTACTCACTGAGCGAAGTGACCAGTGACACTGTTACTTAACACAGAATTCCCATTCTCACCCTGGGGTTCCTACTGGGAGGGCCTTTATCACCTGCCCTAGTCCCCTGTGAAATCACTCTACCCTTCCCCAACACTGTCCCCAGATAACTATGTGCTGTCTCCCCTTGTCCTCAGGGCTGTCCTATCAAGACACAACGCCCTCGGAAGACAGCAGCACTTGAAGTTAGCTCAGGGCCTGTACTGTTATCCCTATACCTGGCCCATTGCTCCCCCTAGATCCTCACAGCAAGGGGTGGGGCAGGCAGCCTTTACACTGGGGCCCAGAGATGTCAGGGACCTGACATCAGTTTCAAGTCACTTAGAAATCCAAGCCAGAGACCAGATCTGAACTTCTGACTTCTGTCACCACAGCCTCTGAAGCACTACCCTGCCACCTCACGGGCCTAGAGGCTCTGGACACACCCAACTGCCTCCCTTCAAAGAGAGAATAAGACTTTGTAAGCATCTATTCTGTCCTGAGCATGGGCCAGAGAGAACAGTGGACACTCACCCATTGGGACGACACATGCCAAGCAGGCCAGGAGTTGGATGGACCTTTCCATGCTGTGACCATCTGGAGACCCCAGGCCAGCTCCTGCCTGGCCAGCTCGCCAACAGGAGCCCTTTTGGGCGTGGGGAGAGATGGAACGGGGTGGGCAGCGGCCAGGATCTTCAGGCCCCACAGGCTCTGTGGGAGCAAGAGGAACTGGGACAAGCAGCGGGCGGCTGGAGGTATGATTAGGCGAGCCGTGGAGATTAGTCATGTGGAAGCCAAGAGGGGAACGACTAGGATGATTTTCCAGAACAAGAAGCAGGAAAGTGGATGGGGGAAGAAAGGGCTGCTTCCTGTGGCCTCTGTCCCTTTGGAGAAAACTTGGTTCATATGCAGCTCACTCTTCCCTTCTCCCGTCTTCCCTCCCTCCCTCCCTCACTCCCTCCCTTCCTTCCTTCCTAATTTTTTCCTTCCTTTCTTCCCTCCTCCTCCCTCCTCCCTCCCTCCTCTCCTCCTTTCCCATCCTTACTTCCTGCATTTTTAGTAGCCAGAGAGGCTTTCTTTCCTTCCGCCCTGTTCTTTCCCCTTCCCCCACCCCTCTGGAGAAGAGTCTGGCAAGATGGTGAAAAGATTGTGAGAAGAACCTGTCAACATAACACCTCACCGAGTAAAGTTATGGAAAGTTGCAAGAAGAAGTCTGAAGCACAAGATTCACTTTCATGACCAGAACCTCTTCCAGAGGGCCTGCGGTCCTAGGACAGCAATTCCAAACTTTACTGCTCATAAGGATCTTCTGGGGCCTCTTGTTAAAATGTGGATTAGATCCAGGTGGTATGGGGCAGGTGAGTACTTTGCATTTTTGCCAAGTCCCAGGTGACGCCCAGGCTGCTGGCCTAGAGGTCAGCAGGAGAGACTTCTGGGGGAGCCCCCAGGGGAAGGGGGAACTTACTAGGTGGGGTCCTGTTGTGTGGATGGAGGACTGAGAGGACTGGCAGCCAGACCCCGTGGGGGCTAGAGTGCTATGGGCTGCGTCTTGTGGACTGTATTTGGGTGTAGAGGGCCCAATAAATTTCTTTTCTGTGAATGAATGTACACCTGCCCCTCACCCTACGCAGAGGTCAGCAACACTGCTCCTCCTTTGGGTTCTTCCCTACACTGGACAATGATGGGATGAGGGCTGGGAGAGATGTGTTTTTTTTTTTTTTAAATAGAGTCTTATTTTGTTGCCCTTGGTAGAGTACCTTGGCATCACAGCTCCCAGCAACCTCAAACTCTTGGGCTTAGTAGCGATTCTCTTGCCTCAGCCTCCCAAGTAGCTGGGACTACAGGCGCTGGCCCGCAACACCCGTCTTTGTTGTTGTTTAGCAGGCCCGGTGCATGTGGCTGGCACCCTAACCACTGAACTATGGGGGCCGAGCCTGAGATGTGGTTTTTAAAACTTGTGAAATTCATGTTAAGTAATGAAGGGACTCACTATTCAAAACCAGCCCTGTCAAGGTGATGGGAGGAGAGTTTGCTCCCTGCTTGTCATCGGCTCCTCCCTTTGTAACCTCCCAGCCAGCCATACCCACTTAGGAGGCCCGATACCACCTGATACCCACCCAAAAGTTGATTCTTCTAGGTGTCCCGGCCATTGGGGAGGAGAGGAGCCCCAGGCCCTGGGGTCTCAGAGTACTCACACTGGGTGGGTCTTCTGCTCTTGGCCAGAGCATTTCCCCAGCTCCTGGGAGAACCGGAGCCTGAGCTCCATTCTCAGCCCTTCACCTCACACTCTAGCCTAGCTTGATTCTTTCCTCTAAGCGGCAAATCCTTTCCTGTCCAGACAAGAGGATGTACTTCATTCTTTCAGATAACTCTGTAATATCCCACCACATTTTGTCTATGTAGCAGAGTTTATTTAACCACTCCCTGTTAGTGAATGTCAAAATTATAAGCAAAGCTGCAGGCACAGTCTGTGTACATGTGTCTGCACACCAGGACTTCCATTTTCATCAGTTCATTTCCGGAGTGGGATTTCTGGGTCAGAGGGGGCACACATTTTGCATTTTAATTAGTATGATCTGATGTTTATGCCCCCAAATTGGTGGTGGTAGTAGTGATTTACAGTTTCTTCAAGAGCGAATGGGAGCCCCTGTTTCCCCAAGTTAACTCAGAAAAGCCAGGAGATGGAGCTTCACTGGCACTGATGCTAAGTGACTTTGTGATTTGGCCTGGTTGCTCCTTTTCAGACGTCACATGCATCATCTGTTTTCCAACGTGCCTCTCAGTACATTGTCTTGCTCCAGATCTGAGTTATGAGGAGAGCTGGTCTTTGAGAAATCTGCTGCCTTAGTTTGGAAAGCCCACCTGGGACACTGCGCTGGGGGTCTTGGCGGGTCGAAGGGCAAGTGACCACCTCACATGACAGTGGGAATACCCCCTTCCCTAGGGCTTTTCAGCTGTTCCCTTTGTTAGGAACCCCTCACCCAACCCTGGATTCTCTTATCACAATAGGACCTCATTAAGTATTTGTTAAATGAACACCCTCTCCCTACCCTGGAACTGATGAGGGTCCATTTCCGGGCCAGAAAGCTCAGAGCACAAGCACAGAGGCTCTAGTTTACAATAAGCATCTCCGCGGAAGGATAAATAAATAGAGTAGAAGTTGTAGCTGCAGTGACTCCCAAGCTGGGGCTGGGTTTGCAGCACCCAGTCAAGCATGAACGGGCACACGTGCAGATGTTTGCTCTTTGGGCAATTGACCTGGCACCCCAGGCCAGCCACCTACTTGCTCTATTGTCCCTTTGCCCCCTTCATTCCTCAGAACTTGGGGGTCCTCATAGTTTCTCAAAGTCTTATCTTCAACTTAGCCATGAGTCTCAAGGGCCAGACCTGTTTATTCCGCTGTCTACAGACGTCTATGCTTCAACACATCCACAAGACATGTCACCACATTCCCCCACCCACTCTTGTCCCCAACTTTTGGGTTCCATAATTCAGTAGGTGGAAGTATCATCCTCCCAGGCAAGCGCAGCTACGAATGTGGAAGTTCCCCTGACGCTATCTCCCCCTCACTGCCCATAGCCAGTCCTGTGGCTTTCCTTCCTCCTCCTTCCTCTGACCATTTCTGGCTTGGCTCAGGCTGTCCCTTCTCACTGGACAGTTCCAATGTCTCGGTTACAATCTCCAAGTACAGTGGTTTTTGCAAACATTGAAATTGATCATTTCACTTCCTGCTTAAAACCTTTCCATAACATTTCATTATTCTCCTCTTCAAGTTCCAAATTGAGGTCAATGCATGAGGTCTTTAGGTTCAAGAGCGATGCCAGCGATTGGTCCAGAATTCTATGCCCCCTTCCCCCAACCCCAACCACAGTTCCTGAGTTGTCTTTGCACCTATGATCTTCCCACCTATTCTCATCTTCTGGGGCAGCTCCTTCTTAACCTTCAACCCTCAGTTCCCAGGATTGTTACTGCCAGAATTTATATTATGCATCTATTGTTTTCTTGTTTATTGTGTCCCTCCTCCCCTGAGTTGTAAGTTCCATGGGTTGAGCACTGGCTGCTGCTTGATTCTTAGCACTAGAGCAGTGCTTGGCACATCACTGGTGCTCAAAGGGTATTGGAAAGAATGCAGGGACCTCTGCTGCTTGTATGCAGGCACCCCTCTCCCATCACGGAATTGTCATCTATTTGCCGGTCCACTCCTTCCTCTTCCCTGTTCCACCCTCTCCTTTCTGGTCTGTGGTTATGGAGGAGAGAACCATTTCTCTGGTCCTTATCAGAGGACTTTATGCAGAGTAGGTCTTTGATCAGATGGATAAAATAAAATAATAAAAATAGATAACAAAATAAAACAATATCCTCAGAAAGACACTTGAGACTCATTCACACTCAGTGTAAATGAATGAGGATCAACTGAAGTGTCACCCCATGCCCTGAGGGGTTGAGGTACTAATGGAGTGTTCACAGATGTACATTGGGGTTAAAGAAATGAAGTTTTACCAGTGAAATGCCAAGTGTCATTGAACTGTGAGAAATGTAACTTAGGGACAAGGGGTCCCCAATCTTCTTGGAAGCTAAAGTCATCTCTCAGATCTTCTGATACAACCTCAACTACAGTGGCTGTTGGAGTGAAACTTCTAACATGAAAATCCAGTCACCCCCCTCCCCATCCCGGGTGCCTCCAAAGTTCTTCAGAGCTTCAGGTTCAAGCTCAGCTTCCTAAATCTTGTGTTTAAGCACCTCCATGTCCATTCCCTACTGTTCCTGCTGCCTGGAGTACTCCCACCCCACCCCCTTAAGTCTCTGTAATTCCTAGACTCCTCCCTATGGTCACCACTCCCAGGAAGCCCTCATGGGCACCCCAGTCTGATCTGGCTGCTCACCTTCGTGTTTTCCCACAGTCTTCTGTGCCACTTTTACCACTAGGTACATTCCCCCTCTGCTAGTGTGTAGGGAAATCATGTGTGAATATTCAGGAAAAGGTAAGGAAGTATCGGAACATAAAACCAAGATTGCTTCTGGGGCGCCTAAAGGCCCCTCTCAGCCACCCGACATTTTTAACCTGGTTTAATCCTGTGAAGGTGAAGCCTCTAGTTGGAACCAGAATTATACACGTCAGGAGCAGCAGTGGGTGGGCATGCGGAGCCAGCTGCAAGCCTTGGATGGACGGGAAACCAGGTCTCTACCTAGAGACTTCCAGAGAGGAGGACATTCCCTGACACATGAGATGGAGAACTTGAGTGAGGTCTATGGGACATCAGTTCCCATTACACATAGGCTGGGGAGAGGGACAGAAGCTTGGGTCTCCTAAGTCGTTCTCTGTCGGGGTCAGGAAAGACACATCCTCTTGCTAGTTCTGAATGAAGATAGTTGTTCTTCTCTATGTTGTTTCTCCATTTCCTCTTCTCTGGAAATCCTAGTTATTTCCAGCTTTCTGTGCCATTTTTCCTCCTGTACCCTATTTACACAGAAAAGGCAAGAGCACAACTTCTGTACCAGACGGGGCTGGAAGTGAGTCCCAGCTTTCTTAATAGCTACGGTGTAACTTGGGGCAACTACTTCTTTTCTATGTAAAATGTGGATGAAAATGACCTTGTAGTATTGTTGCAAGGATAACAGTGTGATCTAACAGAGGGTAAGGCCCAGTGCCTGGCTCACAGTCAGAACTCAAATAGTCATCAGAAAGGTGCAGTATAGACCTTTTTAATTTTGGATCCCACATGTGAGAAATACCCATACATTCAGATCCTGATTAAAAAAAAATGTGAGTTTAAGAGTTAGATGGAAGATAACAGTGGAAAATGGATACCTCTAGAGGTCAACATTATGTCAAGCACTTTAGAAATATTTGGATAACTGATTAACGAACCCATCTTGTGTTAATTTAGGTCCTCTGAGGACCTGGGCAAGTCCTCATTCTTTGTTCCAGTTGTTTTAGGAAGAACACAATCATTTTTTAAAAATGCTATTATAGGCGGTCCCTGAGTTACAAACATCTGACTTACATACAACTCACACTTAGGAATGGAAACTCCAACAGGTAATAGGTAAATGTACCTGTTCCAACTTACAACTGGTACAGAGGTAAAAGTGGTGGTAGAGGAAAGAGAAGAAGGAAACTAATTTTTATTTTTGTATTCTTCCATACTGTTTGCATTTCTCTATTATCTGCACATATATATTTAATTTATGAAATGTGTTGTTTTTCTCTGCATGCTTTTGACATTGTCTCTTCATCGCTAGTTTGATTCCAGTGTGTGTAAGAAAACATAGTTTTTTTTGGATTTGTTGAATTTCTTAGGTCTAGAAATAAATAGCCAGGCATTGTGGCAGGCACCTGTAGTCCCAGCTACTTGGGAGGCTACGGCAAGAGAATCACTTAAGCCCAAGAGTTTGAGATTACTGTGAGCTATGATGCCACAGCTCTCTACCGAGGGTGACAGAGTGAGACTCTATCTCCAAAATAAGTAAATAAATAACTTAACTTGTATTTTTCAGTGATGGAATTTCCTTTTGATTGTATTTAAATAGTCTTTTTTTCTGTTGTGAGATTTACTTTACTTTCATCATTATGAGCACATTTTCCTTTACATCATTTGGTACAGCCAGAATTGTCATTGTGAAATAATTTTTCTGCTAATTTTGATATCTGTGTACTCTTGAGTTTGGCTTTTGTTAATTTTTTTTAACCTTGAGAATGGGTCACATTTTCCTGTTTCTCTGTATGTCAAAAATTTTGGATTGTACCCTGGATTCTGTTGTATTCTTTGAAAGACTTTTGAATTTTTGTTTTAGCAAGCAATGAAGTTGGTTGGGTTGAAACTGCAAACTCTATGTTTTGTCTTTTCTGTTGTTTTTTCCTTAGATAGGCTGCTTACAATCTATCCCGTACAGGAAGGGTTAGGGGTCAGGCGAAAGTTTAGGAAGAATTTACACACAAAATTTGGGACTTCCTCTCTCTCCTTTCTAGCATTCTCATTCACTTTCTAGTGGCTATGTTTGATTTAAACTCTGTCTGTTGGGTTTCCTATCAGTATTAGCTACCTCTGGACACTGACTGCAGCTTGCCCTTAGTCTAAAAATCATGAAAAACGGGAGACTCACCCCATATTATTGTCTGTTCGCTCTTGTTTCCTCTTCAGAGCCTTCAGTTAGATTTTTGACCCTCCCCCTATCTTACTAGTTTATAGTTGTTACCTGCAGAAAGGTCAGGGCAGTAAGAACTTACTCCGCCATACCAGAAATGAGACTCAGTTCGGATCCTGGTTGTTAGCCACCAAAATGTACTGATTGTCATTTAGTAAAATGGCTATTCTGGCCTCATCAAATATTCCAGAAAAGGCCATAGCTCTGAGAAATATCTCAAATGTTCAATTTTCATATACTATGTAAGGGTGGTTATGTCTCTGGAGAAGGGGAGTTTTTGTAAATACTTTAAAAATTACAGTGCCCAATCCATCTATAGATAAGGCCTTTCTTCTTCTGAAGAGAGAGTAATGACCATGTGTATGCAAACAGAAGATGCTGACTCAGGAAGGGCTAAGCCAGCCCCTGCAAGTGACTCACCGTGCCTCTAGAAGCTGTGGTCACGTGGTCAGGCCACTCATTAATGCTTGGTTCTGACTTGACTGGCTTTAGAGGAAATTGACTCTGATTTAGGAAAGGTATGAACTTGATTTACCAGGTTATTAGGAGGCATTTTCTGTTCACTTTTATTTACCATCAAGAGGGCATGAGATTTTAGGATGTGATTAGAACTGATCACATAAATGCAATTTGAATTAAGTCATTCAGTCACGCAGGGTGAGGTCTGGGTGGGTGGTGAGAGGAGGCGCCAGGACCATATGGGGAAAGGGCACAGCCAGTCTCTGTTGGGCTTGGTCCCACCTCCTTCCTTCTTTGGGCACTGGGGTGTGGTGAGGTGTTGGGGGTAGCTGCGAATGACCAGTGTCTTAAAGATCAGTGCCAGCATTTGTTACAGCTTCAGTCTTCCCTGACTTGAGATCTTTGGGGCAATTGGAAAGGCTTCATGAAGTAACTTCTCCTTTCTTCTTTCTGAAGCAATGGCCTTCGATGAGATGCTCTTGAAGGACCATCTGGGTTCCTGCATCTCCAAGGAAGGGCCACTCCACCTCATCAGCACTCCTCTAAGGGAGGATTATGTGGAAGGAGAGGCAGGACAGAAGGAGTGGAGGTAGCAGGAAACTGAATCACAGGGTGAGGTGGCAGAGGCCTCTATTAACCCTTCCACCACCAGACCAGGGTGAGCAAGGGGAGAGACCCGCTGCAGGCAGTGTGCTAAAGCTCAGCTCTCCCTGTGATGGCCACTGCCCCTCTCAGGAGAACCTTGAAGGCCATGGTATCAAAGCCAACCCCTGGTGACTGCAGCTGCCTCCTGTGTGTCCTTCACCAGCTAAGCTGCCTCAGCTACGGACAGTGAGCTCGGGGAGGGGATATGCTGTCCCTCTCATACCCAATGCCCCCAGGACGGGGCTGTAGGAGGATTAGGGCAGTGTGAGAAGGGGAGGAGCAAGGACTAAAGGCTGGGAAAGGAGGGGAAGGGAATGGAAGAAAACTGAAAGGGCAAATGTCACACATTCTGGGGCGCAGACTGGACTCAGCTCAGTGCCCTCTCTGCTCACACAGCCTCGTCCTCCAAGTTTGGGCAGGTCTTCTTCCTGCTGGTTTCCTGCTAATTAACTATTTAGTCTGCCCAGCAGCATCCTTTTCATCAAACTTGAAGAAGCAGGAGGAGGAGGAGGATTTAGAGTCCCCAACCTTAAACCTAACACTCTCAACCTAACCTTCTAATCTCAACCCTATCCCCCAACCCTACCCCTAACCTGAATCATAACCCCTCAAACCTAACTCAAGCCCTGACTCTCTAACCCTAACCCTGGAATGCTAACTTTCTTTCCTGACCCTAACTGTCTAATCCTAACCATAGCTCTACTCCTAACCCTCTTTTTAAAATTCTCTCCTGAATGCCCCACGACCAGCTTTCCCTTCTTCCAAACAGGTACTAACCAGCTTCCCTCCTATGAGGCTTGGCCTAATTGGAGCACTGGAGTCCGACTGTCTCTGAAGATGTTTGGGCTCAGTGTGCAGGCATCCCGTCCACAGCCCAAGGACGGGGGAGGCCACCTTTCAGCCACACTGAGAGGTCCTTTAAAGGCCAGAGAGACAAGCAGACATGAGAAGGATCAAGAGAAAGCAAATGGGAGAGAGAGAGCAAAACAGCGACAGTACGTAGAAAGAGATCCAGACTGTACCGAGGATGCTCCCTCCAGGAGCCCCATCCTGCAGTTCTTTAGCCCCCCTCTTCTTCAAATCCCACCTGCTCCTCTTGTCACCAATATGAGTACGGGTGAATGTAACTCGTATCCAGGAGTCCTCACTAATGTGCCGTGTCGGGCTTGATTCTCGGTGGTGTCTCCTCCGCCCTTTCCAGCGTGCGTAGTTTTCTGTGGAGAAGTGTGCTGAGAGAGGTGTGGATGAGTTCTGCTTTCTGGTCATCATTCCTCAGCATTGCAGCCTCCCATGCAGGCCGCGAGCTTTCCCTTCCTTGCTTTTCTGCTTTTTCTGAGCATAACTTGACTGGCCCTTCTGGAGTCTTCAGCAATTTGCCTAAGTCCTGTTCATTTTGGACTCCAGAAATTTTTGCACTCTTCTTGGAACTTCTGTCTGAACTTGTAAAGCCTCTCCTTCTATTTTATGGAATTGTTTTGTTATTGGCATCATTTTGAAACATACATATATGTGTAATTATAAAAGTAATACATGTATGTTTATGTAGGAGACACCTGAAATGCAACACCTTGGTAATAAGGGAATGGGGAAGGGATTGGTCTCTTGTTAAAGAGCACCAGAGGACATACATCATTGCTTGGCCGTCTCCACACCTGTGGTGTAAACAGCCACGGAAGAAGTTAGTTGGGGCTCGTACTAAGCCTGACTGCTGCTTAGAGACCCTCTGGCACCTCTGACCTGACTGAGACAACTGGCTCCTCCTGATGGGGAGGACAACAGGCTCCCCGGCACATATGGGGAGCCATACCCCAAGTGAGAAAATACAGCGGTCCATGTCCTATAAGTTTCATGGACCGGGCCAGCGACCTAGTGTCCTGGCTCTGACATGTTTAGTATAAGAAACTAAGTGTCCTGGCTTCAGATGCCCTGACAGTTGAAATGAAAATCCAGAAATAATCAAAAGAGAATAAAATAATAAAATAATATAATCTCCACACTCAAAGAAAAATATTGTTACCATTTTTGTAGTTTTCTCTTATTTCTATGCATATCTGCATTTATGGTATTTTAAAATTCACTTTCAACAGTTGGGGACAAATTGCTGCCCCAAAATGCCACTTTCATGGCTTTGGCTAGTTCTGTTTTTTTCCACTCGGAGACAGGGACCCAGAAGCCACAGCTCTTCCTCATGTTATTGCCTCTCTTTTCTAACTTAAATGGCCAGAGAGGCAAGGCAATATCTTACTCAGTTCTGTGATCTTAACCGAACTTGACTCCTTGTAGAGGCCCCTTCCCCACCCCTGTATGCCAGCTTGGTGCATCTGGATATATCTTATGAGGTCTGTTAGGGGAGGAATCCCAGGCCTTTGATCTGACATTGTGTGTGTGCGTTTCCAGAATGAGTGCATTTCTTTTTTTACCTGTACCCTCACTGAAGTGATGGCCAACTTGGCTTCATAAACTTCCATATGTGTGCACACTTTGTGTCCTGTGGTCTCCTGTCCATCCTCTAGGGTAGGAGTGTTGTGGTCTCAGTCTCTGGAGTGGAACAGATCTAGACTTAAATGTAATTCTTGGCATTTGCTTATTTCTATGACCCTGAACATGTCACTTAGCCGCTCAAATCTGATGTGGCAGGGATCTGAGGAATGGGGATAAGTTGCTCTGAGAAAGTCAGGGTTGGGCTTCTGTGAGCTCAGGAAGCTCAGGAATCCTAGAGAAGAATCCTCTCACACCCCATGATATGCACAATACGAAATTCCACCCTCCCCTTTGCCCTAGAGCCTAAAGTGAGTTTTAGGAAGGATAAACTTTTTCTTTTTTCTTCTAGAACCAGAGATAAGATAATCTAGTTCCTTAGAGCTATAGGAGACTGAGAGGCCAGTGACTGATAGCTAATCTTATAGACATGTTCTAATAAGAGGCAAAGGAAGACTACAGCAGGAGCCGGGGTGGGGATCCCAGACGGACAGGGTGAAAGGATGATGTATCCTGGCTTCCGATGCCCTAATAGTTGTTTAATCCTTTGCTGCTGCTTAGACACACTGTTTACTGAGCAAGATGCCTTTTTTTAAATTAAATTTAATTTTTTATTAAATCATAGCTGTGTACATTAGTGCAATCAAGGGGTACAATGTGCTGGTTTCACATACAATCTGAACTATTTTCATCATAGCCTTCATGGCATTTTCTTAGTTATTGTATGAAGACATTTGTATTCTGCATTTATGCCACTTACCAAGACTTAGCCAGAACGAAGTGGAAATGTTGTTATGGAACATTTCAAATAAATACCTATACAAGTATAGAGA
>CAUYRH010020383.1:0-25895 GCA_963574655.1 Perodicticus potto | reverse complement strand
GCAACCTCCAACTCCTGGGCTTAGGCGATTCTCTTGCCTCAGCCTCCCAGGTAGCTGGGACTATAGGGGCCCGCCACAACACCTGGCTATTTTTCTGTTTTTATGCAGTTCGGCCAAGGCTGGGTTTGAACCCGCCACCTTCGGTATATGGGGCCGGTGCCCAACTGGCTGAGCCACAGGCGCCGCCCGACGCTGTCTCTTTAAAAAAAAAAAAGTTCCACCTGTTGGCTTGGTGCCCGTAGCACAGTGGTTATGGCACCAGCCACATACACTGAGGCTAGTGGGTACGAACCCAGTCTGGGCCAGCTAAACAACAATGACAAGTGTAACAAAAAATAGTCAGGAGTTGTGGTGGGTGCCTGTAGTCTCAGCTGCTTGGGAGGTTGAGTCAAGAGAATCGCTTAAGCCCAAGAGTTTGAAGTTGCTGTGACCTGCAATGTCACAGCACTCTACCAAGGGTGACAAAGTGAGACTGACTCAAAAAAAAAAAAAAAAGGGCAGCGCTTGTGGCTCAAGGAGTAGGGCGCCGGCCCCATATACCGGAGGTGGTGGGTTCAAACCTGGCCCCGGCCAAAAACTACAAAAACAAATAAATAAATAAAATGAAACATAGAATGTCAGCTCCTGATGGTGAGGCCCTATCTTTTAAACAAACAAACAAAAAAAGGACCCTCCTGTCACTGTGGAGGAGAGGGTCCTACAACCTCCTTCCCATCTCCCTCCTTCTCCTCCAGACCTCACCCCTCCAAAATGAAGAGGTTTGGGGGAGGGGTCTTTTCTTTTTTAAGCTCAGAACCCAGTTCCTCATGGGCAGGCACTGTAAACAGTCTGGAGGCCAGGAAAAAGAAAAATTCTTTTTTTTTTTTTTTTTTTTGAGACAGAGTCTCAAGTTGTCACCCTTGCTAGAGTGCTATGAGGTCATAGCTCACAGCAACCTCCAACTGTTGGGCTCAAGCAATCCTCTTGCCTCAGTTTTTCTTTCTTTTTTTTCTTTGAGACAGAGTCACTATGTGGCCCTCAGTAGAGTGCTATGGCATCACAGCTCACAGCAACCTCTAACTCTTGGGCTTAAGCGATTCTCTTGCCTCAGCCTCCCAAGTAGCTGGGACTACAGGCACCCGCTACAACACCCGGCTATTTTTTGTTGCAGTTGTCATTGTTGTTTAGCTGGCCCAGACTGGGTTCAAACCCGCCAGCCCTGGTGTATGTGGCTGGCGCCCTAGCCGCTGAGCTACAGGCGCCGAGCCTTGCCTCAGTTTTTCTACTTCTAGTAGAGACGGGGGTCTTGCTTTTTGCTCAGGCAGATCTCAAACTCATGAGCTCAAGCAATCCACCTGCCTTGGCCTCCCAGAGTGCTAGGATTACAGGCGTGAGTTACCACGTCTGGCCAAAAATTCTTTCTTTATTATTTTTTTCTTCTTTGAAGGACTAACCTAATGAAAAATCATTGCAGTAGGAGTAGAGAAAAGTGTAACAAGTCTGAGCTAAGAGAGGCCCAGGGGTCCTCCAGATTGGGAAACCAAGGCCGAGAGAGGCACCCCCAGGCCAAGGACATGCCCTGCATCCCAGGGCAGGGTGGGCACCCCACCCACCAGTGTCACTGGAAAAGTGAAGGCGAGGAGCGTCCCCATCTGGGAGGTGCAGGGGGCACAGCAGGCCGGGTGGGGAGAGGTCAGGAGGGAGGGCCTGGGTCCTTTGGCAGAGGATGTGGGGAGGAACTGCTTGGTTGGGGACTTTAAGTTCTTCCTTATAGAGGTAAGAAAGACTTGCCTAGACTCCTTCAGGCGAAGATATGAAGGGAACAGGTTGGGCAGGCGGTCCACCGGAAAGGCCCCCAACCTGAGGCCAGCAGAAGACACAGAGGCCTCAGGGAGAAGGAAGAACGACTGGTTCACAGAAGGCAGGACTGGGTTTAGAGACGTGGACGTGGACAGACATAAAAGGGCAGAGAACAAGGAGGCGGGAGAGGATGGAGAGGGTGTGCACACACCTGGAGCCAGAGGAGGTCCGGGTTCTACCCCATTTAGCTTACTCTGGGCTCTCCCTCTCCCTCCAGTTGGGATGGCTTTTTTTTGTAGAGACAGAGTCTCATTTTATCGCCCTCGGTAGAGTGCTGTAGTGTCACACAGCTTACAGCAACCTCCAACTCCTGGGCTCAGGCGATTCTCTTGCCTCTGCCTCCTGAATAGCTGGGACTACAGGCGCCCGCCACAACGCCCGGCTATTTTTTTGTTTTGCAGTTCAGCCGAGGCCGGGTTTGAACCCACCACCTTTGGTATATGGGGCCAGCGCCCTACTCGATGAGCTACAGGTGCTGCCCAGGCTGGCATTTTTTTGGCTTTTCTATTTTTTATTATGAAAGGGGCACTGTTTGGGAGGAAAGGCAGAGAGGTCGCAAAACCTGTAGATCTTGTGTCTAATAAAAGCTTCAAGGGTAGGATGAAGTAAAAGACGAGACAGTTCTTTGAGAAGGGCTGGATATTGTCATTTTTGTCATTTAAATCCAGGTGCTAGGCTAACCCGGCTAAGGCCCTAACCCCAAAGCGCCCCCTGGTGGTTGGTTCTAAGAATACTGACTGTTTTCTGGCTTGCTTTTTCTCCCCTTGTTTAAACAATGTATGACCAGGTATGGTGGCTCATGCCTGCAATCCCAGCACTTGGGAAGATGAGGCAGGTAGATTGCCTGAGCTCACGAGTTCGAGACCAACTTAAGCAAGAGTGAGATCCTGTCTCTTAAAAAAGAAAAAAAATAGCTGGGTGCTGTGGCAGGTACCTGTCTATAGGCCCAGCTACCTGGGAGGCTGAGGCAAGAGAATCATTTGAACCCAAGAGTTGGAGGTTGCTATGAGCTAAGATGCCATGGCACTCTACCAAGGTTGACCAAGTGAGACTCAAAAAAAAGAAGGCTCAGCGCTTGTGGCTCAAGCAGCTAAGGTGCCAGCCACATACACCTGAGCTGGCGGGTTCAAATCCAGCCTGGGCCTGCCAAACAACAATGACAGCTGCAACCAAAAAATAGCTGGGCCTTGTGTCAGGCACCTGTAGTCCCAGCTACTTGGGAAGCGGAGGCAGGAGAATTGCTTGAGCCCAGGAGTTGGAAGTTGCTGTGAGCTGTGATGCCATAGCACAATACCCAGGGTGACAACTTGAGGCTCTGTCTCAAAAAAAAAAAAAAGAAAGAAAAGAAAAGAAAAAGAAAACAATATATGTTGCCCCTGTACCCCAACCGAATGCCAATCTGATAGATCCAAACACAACTTATTTTCTGTAGGACAAATTCCTGGAAGCAGAAGGGCTGAGTTGCTGGACATGAGCCTTTTACTTTTAGGCAAATTACACTGAAGTCTCTTTCCAAAAATGTTTTCACCAATTTGCACTCCCTTTTTTTTTTTTTTTTTTTTTTTTTGTACATTTAAACATTAAACAATGAGGCCAGGAGTGGTGGCTCACACTTGCAATCCTAGCACTTTGGGAGGCCAAGACAGGAGGATCACTTGAGCTCAGGTGCTGGAGGCTGTGGTGAGCTATGATGACACCACTGCACTCTAGCTGGGGCAAAGCAAGACCCCACCTCAAAAACAAAACAAACAGGGCAGTGCCTGTGGCTCATCGAGTAGGAAGCCAGCCCCATCTACCAAAGGTGGCGGGTTCAAACCCGGCCTCAGCCAACCTGCAAAAACAGAAAAATAGCCAGGCATTGTGGCGGGCGTCTGTAGTCCCAGCTACTCGGGAGGCTGAGGCAAGAAAATCGCCTAAGCCCAGGAGTTGGAGGTTGCTGTGAGATTTTTGATGCCACGTAACTCTACCAAGGGCGATAAAGTGAGACTCTATATCTACAAAAAAAAAAAACAACCAAACAAACAAACAGAAAATCACATTGAACACTGAGACATAGTGGCTTGTTCCCCACTGTGTCCTTTCCATAGAATGAAAGGCCTGGATTCAACAATAACAACCAGTTTGAGGGACCCAGTGTTCTCTGAACAGAGTCGCCCCTGTTTTGTTTTGCTCTCACAGACCTTTGAGGTGGGCGTGGTTGGTCTCCTTTAGAGCTGAGCCCACAGAAGCTGGGAGAAAACAGGCCAGCCAAGCAGAGGGACACCCAGTCAGTGTCTGATCCTTAAAACTTCAGCTGTCCCTCCTCCTCCTGGCCCTACTGGCTGCACCTTCTTTATTCTTCCACCAACACTTGGCCCTGCGTGGTTCTCCTGCAACCTCTCTGCTCTGTGCTGGGATGCCACTGTGAGCAAAGGCAGATGAGTCCCCTGTGCTCTTGAAAAATCTCACAGATAAATGTGTTGTTGCAAATGGAGCCATATGGCCCGAGCAGGCAGTACAGACAAGTGCAGGGGCAACAGGGAGGCCTGGATACAGCCTGGGTCTCTGTCCTGAGAGGCATGGTGTGACTTGGGAGGGAGGTCAACATAGGGTGGTGGGAGGGACAGGGCCAGCAGAAAGATCAGTGTGTAGGCTGGGCTCGGTGGCGCACACCTATAATCCTAGCACTCTGGGAAGCCGAGGAGGGTGAATTACTTGAGCTCAGAAGTTGGAGACCCGCCTGAGCAAGAGAGAGACCTTGTCTCTACCGAAAGTAGAAACACTAGCTGGGTGTTATGTCAGGTGCCTATATTCTCAGCTACTTGGGAGGCTGAGGCAAGAGCATCGCCTGAGCCTAGGAGTTTGAGGTTGCTGTGAGCTATGATGTGAAGGCACTCAACCCCAGGGTGACAGAGTGAGACTCTGTTTCAAGAAAAAAAAAAAAAAGATCAGTGTGTGGTTTTGAAGCCACTGTCCGAGTCTCTCTGTCCCTCCCACATCCCCTACAGTCCCACCTGGGCTTCTGCGCCCCAGGGTTGCCCTGACAAGGGGACCATGTGGCCGTTAAGCCCACCTCCGGTGGCCAGGCCTGATGAGCCACCACTTCCGCCCTTTGCTGTCCCTGTGGTTATTGTTGGGGGCGAGACATCCTGGAGCAGTCGTGAAGGGAACAGGAGGGGCAGCAGCACTGTCCCCATAGGGGCTGCGGGGCCTCTTAACTCCCCTCAGCTCTTTGGCTCTGAGGGCCCAGCGCCTCCTGGTCCTGCCATCGTCCCAGCCCTGGGTCTTAGCAGGAGGGAATCCTTCCCGACCCGCTCCCCATGGCCTCACCCCACCCACCACAGGCAGTGATGCCCAGCCCTTGCTATCAAAGAGTCTCAGATGCCACCCCTCCTGTTATGGACACTCCAGGAGTGGTTCCTGCTGGTCCCAGTTCTTCCCCTTCCCAAGTCCTTCGGGTGTCAAGGCCCGACTGCGGCATCCTCTCCCCACCTAGCAGTGTCTACTAGGCCCCTGCCTGTGCCAGTTCTGCTTAGATGCGGGGGTATTTGCGGGGGTAAAGGTCCCCGCCACCAGAGCTCACAGCCCAGTGGGCAGTCAGCAGAGCCAGGCCAAGTCAGGGCAGAAGCACCTCTCCGGAACTACGTGCAGAGAAAGTGCTTTGGGCTTGGGGGAGGCAGAGCTTTCGGCCTCTCGGACTTCCAAACACAAGGCCTAGTGCAGGGAGAGCTCGGGGAGGGCAAGAGAACAAGGGCAGCAGAGACAGAGACACACACACAAAACTAAAGCTTGATTTGAAGAACTAGTCTTTTCTTTCTTTTTTTTTCACTTCATCGCCCTCAGTAGAGTACTGTGGTGTCACACAGCTCACAGCAACCTCCGACTCCTGGGCTTAGGCGATTCTCTTGCCTCAGCCTCCTGAGTACCTGGGACTATAGACGCCCACCACAATGCCCAGCTGTTTTTCTGTTTTTGCGGTTCGCCGAGGCCGGGTTTGAACCCGCCACCTTCGGTATATGGGGCCAGCGCCCTACTCCATGAGCCACAGGCGCCGCCCCTCCCCTTTTTTTAAAAAAAAAAAGACAGAGCCTTACTCTGTTGCCCCAGGCTAGAATGCCAGCAACCTCAAACTCCTGGCCTTAGGCAATCCTCTTGCCTCAGCCTCCGAAATAGGTCTGACTCCAGGCACCTGCCACAATGCCCAGCTAGTTTTGTTTTGAGACAGAATCTCATGTCGTTGCCCTTGTTAGAGGCCATGGAGTGCTCGTCTCTTTTTGCTTTTGTTGTATGAGCTTTGGTACAACATCTAAGAAATTACTACCGAGAACAATGTTATAAGCATTTCCCCTGTTTCTTCCATGACTTTTCTAGTTCCAGGTCTTCCATTTAAGACTTTAATCCATTTTAAGCTGATTTTTGTGATTTTTCATTTCTCATGCATGTGAATATCCAGTTTTCCTAGCACCACTTGTCACCTGGTTTTAAGGGCCTTCCTTGGCAGAATAATTTGGGGGTCCTTTGCTGATTCTTTAAAATCTCTTTGGAAATGTTATTGGTCTGTGAAATTCTGTGAACTAGACTCTCATAACTTTATTATAATGACAAATTATATTTTAATTTTTTTTTTTTTTTTTGAGATAGAGCCTCAAGCTGTCACCCTGGATAGAGTGCAGTGGCATCACAGCTCACAGCAACCTCCAATTCCTGGGCTCAAGCAAGTCTCTTGCCTCTGCCTCCCAAGTAGCTGGGACTACAGGCGCCCGCCACAATGCCTGGCCATTTTTTGGTTGCAGCCGTCATTGTTGTTTGGTGGGTCTGGGCTGGATTCGAACCCGCCAGCTCAGGTGTACATGGCTGGCGCCTTAGCCACTTGAGCCACAGGTGCCGAGCCACAACCTCAAACTCTTGTACTCAAATGATCCTCTTGCCTCAGCCTTCTAAGTAACTGGGAGTATAAGTGCTGCCACAAAGTCTGGATCGTTTTTTCTGTTTTTAGTAGAGATGAGATCTTAATCTTGCTCAGGTTGGGCTCGAACTCCTGAACTCAAGCCATCCTTTCGCCTCAGCCTCCCAAAGTGCTAGGATTACATGTGTGAGCCACTGCGCCCAGCTTCTCTAGAGGCTTTCTTCAGAAAATGAAAGCACGGATACCCTCTTTGTTTTTGGACATTATAAAAGCCAAGGTTTTTTTTTTTTTTTTGTAGAGACAGAGTTTCACTCTATCGCCCTCAGTAGAGTGCTGTGGTGTCACACAGCTCACAACAACCTCTAACTCCTGGTCCTAGGTGATTCCCTTGCCTCAGCCACCCAAGTAGCTGGGGCTACAGGCGCCCGCTACAACACTCAGCTGTTTTTTTCTTGCATTTTGGCTGGGGCTGGGCTTGAACCCTCCCCCCTCGCCATATGGGGCCAGCGCCCTACCCACTGAGCCACAGGTGGCACCCAAGAGCCAAGTTTTTGAACATTATGAGAATCAAGAACTCAAAGGTGAGAAGAGTAATATTTTAATTTGGAAGCAAAGGAAGTAAAAGATGGAAACGATTACATCTTTACCACATTGAATCTCTCCATCCATAAACATGGCATATAACGTCTCCATTTGTTCAATAATTTATTTATTTATTTATTTTTATTTTTTATTTTTTGTAGAGACAGAGCCTCACTTTATCGACCTCGTTAGAGTGCCGTGGCATCACACAGCTCACAGCAACCTCCAACTCCTGGGCTTAGGCGATCCTCTTGCCTCAGCCTCCCAAGTAGCTGGGACTACAGGCGCCCGCCACAACGCCCGGCTATTTTTTTGTTTTGCAGTTCGGCTGAGGCCGGGTTTGAACCCGCCACCTTTGGTATATGAGGCCGGCGCCCTACTCACTGAGCCACAGGCGCTGCCCATATTTATTTATTTTTTGAGACAGAGTCTCACTTTGTTGCCCTGGGAAGAGGGCCACAGCAACCTTAAACTCTTGGGCTCAAGTGATTCTCTTGCCTCAGCCTCCCAAGTAGCTGAGACTACAGGCACCCGCCACAAAGCCTGGCTACTTTTAGAGATGAGGGCTTGCTCTGGCTCAAACTGGTCTCGAATTCATGAGCTCAGGCAATCCACCCACCTTGGCCTCCCAGAATGCTAGGATTACAGGTGTCAGCCACCGTGCCCGGCCTCTTTTATGCCTTTAAATAAAGGCTGTAATTTTTCTCCATAAATGTTTTGACCATATCTTATTGGACTTATTCCTAGATACTTTTTACATTCTGATCCTATTATAAATGGTATTTTTTTTGGGGGGGGGGACAGAGCCTCAAGTTGTCACCCTGGATAGAGTGCTGTGGCATCACAACTCACAGCAACCTCCAATTCCTGGGCTCAAGCGAGTCTCCTGCCTCTACCTCCCAAGTAGCTGGGACTACAGGTGCCCGCCACAGTGCCCGGCCATTTTTTGGTTGCAGCTGTCATTGTTGTTTGGCTGGCCCAGGCTAGATTCGGACCCGCCAGCTCAGGTGTACCTGGCTGGCGCCCTAGCCCGTGGAGCTACAAGCGCTGAGCCATAAATGGTATTTTTTAAGTTAAATCTTCTAAATTATTTGCTATTAATATATATGAAAGCCCAGGCGAGGTGGCTCAGGCCTGTAATCCTTTATTTAAAGAGTTTGAGGTTGCTGTGAGCTACGACACCATAGCACTCTACCAAGGTTGGCAAATTGAGACACTTTCCAAAAAAAAAAAAAAAAAAAAAAAAAAATATATATATATATATATATATATATATACACACACACATATATATATATATGACAGCAATTTTTTGGCCAGTAGCTTATATTCAGAATTTTTAATAGGCTTCCTCGTTAGTGTTAAGAATTTGTCTAGAGAAGCTCTTGAATTTTCTATATATTTCCTCCTAATTTTCACATAGAAGTTAATTTTTCTTAGGTGAAACATCCAAATTAAGTAATCTAAGCCTAGAACTATAATACCCTGGATTCATTTTCCATTTTTTAACAACTAACAGTTATTTAGCTCTCAGGGGAAATCATATTGATTTATGGAAATGTTTTGCAAAGTGTATTCCATTAGCCAAGAGAAATTTTTCATATTTCATACTACGTTCTTTTCTTGGAGATTCACAAAGGCCCTGGGAAGTCCTGCAAAGAAACCTTCTTTAACTTGGGTAAACCCTGCATTCCACACTTACTTCATCATGGAACTCCTTTCCAAACGATGCTGCCCACGTTACTGAGGAATTACTTGTTACAAAGAACACACTTTGAGAAATGATGGTCTCATGAACCAAGTCATCCTGAGAATGGTTAACATCGGAATTTTCTCAAGAATCCCCTGTCTCTTTTTCTCCATATTTTATGGAAGTTAAACTGGGTAGAACAAGGCTCAATTTGGCCTTTTCTGTTTCTACTCTTCAATCTTTAACATTAACTCCCTATGGGTTAATGCCAGCTTTATGAAGAAAAGAAATATATGCATATTACATCTCCTGAGACTACCCAATATGCCTATTCCTCAGGAAAGGGGCACAGCTGGTCACAGTGGGAGATTGTCCTTGTAATTCCCATCTGTATCTTTTGACTGATATGGAAATGACATTTTTTCTGTTTCTATTTCTCTTCCTGCTGAACCCCAGGCCATCAGCTCTTATGCCATGTTTCTTTTTCCTTACACTGTGCAGAACCACAGTGTTTATCAAAAGCTATTCTTTCTGTGTTCTGGATTATGTACCAAGGCTATACATTTGTCAGAGCTCAACTAAATAAATGGAAATGGAAAAGCCCCACAAGGAGGAACATAAAGCTCTAATTATGTCAGTTTTCCTTGTGTTGCTATTTCTGATCAGTATATTTATTAGATCATTGGAAAGGACAATGATGGGTGTCTATCTTAGTGCATTTCCCCCTGGTGTGCATCACACTTCCTGTGAGGCTGAGCATGGTGGTTCATGCCTGCAATCCTGGAACTCTGGAAGGCTGAGACTGGAGGATCACTTGAGCTCGGAGTTCAAGACCAACTTGAATAGCAAAGTGCGACCCTCCATCTCTACAAGAAAATTGAAAAAATAAGCCAGGAATTGTGGCAGGTGCCTGGAGTACCATCTACTGGGGGAGGCTGAGGCGGGAAGATCTCTTGAGCCCAGGAGTTTGAGGTTGTAGTGAGCTATTATGATGCCACTATACTCTATCTGGGGCAATAGAGTGAGAGCATGTCTCAAATAAACAAACAAATGAAAACAAAAACTTGCAGAGCTCTGAAAAAATATGGGTTTTTCTCTACTTGGGGCCCTCTGAATTAGAATCTCTGATGAGAAGCTTAAGCATTTGTATTTTTTTTTTTTAATAGATTAATAAGAGAAAGGTTTATTTCCAAATACCAAGCACATGGGGGAACCACAAGAATGATTTCCCAACCTTTCAGTGATAGTGGCTTTTAAAGATGTCTTTTAGAAGGGTGGGAGGGAGAGAAACTGGAAAGTATACTGGTAGCAAGTGGTTGCTAAGGGGGGATGGGTAGATGGAGGGAAACAGATTGATTAGATTAACCGAGAGACAGGTATTGTGCTTCAAATGACCTTATCAGAAGTATATTAGCAGGTGATAAGGAGTCTAGCAGCCCTTTAAGATAGAGGAAAGTCTTCGTTCAAAGTTCCATGATTATGAATAGCCTTTAATTCAAAATAATCTTTATAGCAAGGAATCGTATTTTGGGGTGAAATTTTCTTAGCTCCTTCATTCCCCTTGTCTGGAACTTCCTTAGAAGTTTCATACATTAAGAGCTGATTTGGTAACTATGAAGATAGTGGATTAGAAATCTAGAATAAGATGGCTGAAAGACATCCAAAAATATAAGTTAGGATGAGAATGCATAAGTAGAAAAGAACAGATTTAAGTACATTTCCTTATACCCTAGAAATCAGTCTCCCATTTCTGGGAATAGGTTAGTAAAAGAGTTCCATCTTCATGGTGTAGGTGTACCGATTACATTTCCGCCCCCTTTTCCAAAAGTTCAAAGTTTAATTGAGACAAGTCCCACGAGGAATTTCCTCAGGCTTCAGCCGTGCATTGATCACCCAGCTCCCAGTATGTGGCTGAAGCAGGGCATGTTGATCACTTTAAAAGTGACCTTGCAGAGGTTGGCTGGACCTATTTTTGCTTTTCACAGTGTTTTTTAGTCTGTTGTGATGGACCTGGATCATCTTTCATCTTCAATGTTGTTGATGTGGTCTGGATGATGGCGTAGGGTTCTTGGTTTGAGGGGAACTGGTTCCAATCTTTGACCTACATTTGATTCCACTAGAATGGTTAAAATTAAAAAGACACTGTCAAGTGTCAGGGCAGGAGCCTGTAGTCCCAGCTAGCCAGGAGGCTGAGGCAGGAGGATCACTTGAGCCCAAGAGCGTGAGGTCACTGTCACTTATGATGAAGCCATGGCAGTCTAGCCAGGGGGACAGAGTGAGACTCCGTAGACTCCGAGCTGGTTTGCAGAGCAGCTTCTCTATCTCAATTATGAAATGTCCTAGAATCCTTTATGGCGAGACTGTGCTGGCAGCTCTTGCAAGTGGAGAAGCTGTGTCTGCTGCCGCCAGGGATGCTCCAGCCTCTTGTATTTTTTTTTTTCCAAGACAGTCTCATTTTGTCCCCCTTGGTAGAGTGTCAGGGTGTCATGGCTCACAGCAATCTCTTGCCTCAACCTCCCAAGTAACTGGGACTACAGGCACTTGCCACAATGCCCAGCTTTTTTTTTTTTTTTTTTGAGACAGGGTCTTGCTCTTGCTCAGGCTGGTCGTGAACATTTTTTTTTTTTTTGTAGAGACAGAGTATCGCTTTATCATCCTCAGTAGAGTGCCGCCGTGGCATCACACAGCTCACAGCAACATCCAACTCCTGGGCTTAGGCGATTCTCTTGCCTCAGCCTCCCGAGTAGCTGGGACTACAGGCACCCGCCACAACGCCCAGCTATTTTTTTTTCTGTTTTGCAGTTCGGCTGAGGCCGGGTTTGAACCAGCCACCTTCGGTATGTGGGGCCGGCGCTCTTCTCCATGAGCCACAGGCGCCGCCTGGTCTCAAACTTCTAAGTCAGGCCATCCACCCACCTTGCCCTCCCAGAGTGCTAGGATTACAGGAGTGAGCCACTGTGCCTGGCCAGCACTTGTATTTTTAAGAGCTCTGCAGTTCATTCTCTGGCATTTATTGTGTAGTTTTTCTTTTTTAACAAGGATAAAGAATATTTTTAAAGAAAATAATTCCAAACCAACCTTCTAAATACAAACATGTCTGGCTCTGGTCCTTGTTCATGTAGAAAACTTTTGGAATTTTTTTTTTTTTTTTTTTGAGACAGAGTCTCACTTTGTTGCCCTCAGTAGAGTGCTATAGCATCACAGCTTACAGCAACCTCAAACTCTTGGGCTTAAGCAGTTCTCTTGCCTCAGTCTCCCAAGTAGCTGGGACTACATGGGCCTGCCACAATGCCCAGCCATGTTTTGGGTGTAGTTGTCATTGTTGTTTGGCAGGCCCTGGCTAGATTCAAACCTGACAGCTCCAGTGTATGTGGCTGGCACCCTAGCTACTTAGCTAAGTCAGAAATTTTGGAATTCTGCATTTGTCATTTAGCATTTTCTTTTTCTCTTTTCTTTTCTTTTCTTTTCTTTTCTTTTCTTTTCTTTTCTTTTTTGAGACAGAGTCTTAACTGGTCACCCTCGGTAGAGTGCTGTGGCATCTTAGCTCACAGCAACCTCAAACTCTTGCTTTCAAGTGATCCTCTTTGACTCGGTACCTGTAGCTCAAGCCGAGAGGGCACCACTCACATATACCAGAGCTGGTGGGTTGGAATCCAGCCTGGGCCTGCCAAACAAAAATGACAACTACAACCAAAAAGTAGCCAGGCTTTGAGGCAGGCACCTGTAGTCCCAGCTACTTGGGAGGCTGAGCCAAGAGAATTGCTTAAGCCCAAGAGTTTGAAGTTGCTGTGATGCCAAGGCACTCTACCTAGGGTGACAGCTTGAGACTCTGTCTCAAAAAAAAAAAAGTGATCGGCTTGGCGCCTGTGGCTCAATGTGCTAAGGCGCCAGCCACATACACCTGAGCTGGAGGGTTCGAATCCAGCCCGGGGCTGCCAAACAACAATGACGGGTGCAACCAAAAAATAGCCGGGCGTTGTGGTTGGTGCCTGTAGTCCCAGCTACTTGGGAGGCGGAGGCAAGAGACTCGCTTGAGCCCAGGAATTGGAGGTTGCTGTGAGCTGTGATGCCACAGCACTCTATCCAGGGCTACAGCTTGAGGCTCTGTCTCAAAAAAAAAAAAAAAAAAAGTGATCCTCTTCCCTCAGCCTTCCAAGTAGCTGGGACCACAGGCGCCTGCCACAACGCCTGGCTGTTTTTTCGAGATGGGATCTTGCTCTGGCTCAGGCTGGTCTCAAACTCGTGAGCTCAGGCAATCCACCCACCTCAGCCGCTCAAGTGTTGGGATTCCAGGCGTGAGCCACTGTGCCTGGCTAGCATTTTATCTTTTTATTTATTTATTTAGTTTTGGAGACAGAGTCTCACTATGTTGCCCTTGGCAGAGAGCTATGGTGTCACACCTCACAGCAGCCTCAAACTCCTGGGCTCAAGAACTTCTCTTGCCTCAGCCTCCCAAGTAGCTGGGACTACAGGCACCCGCCACAATGCCTGCCTATTTTTTTGGTCACAGTTGTCACTGTTATTTAGCAGACCCGGGTGGGGCTCGAACCCACCAGCTTCAGTGTATGTGGCTGGAGCACTACTCACTGAGCTACAGGCACTGAGCCCATTTTATCTTTTTATTTTATTTTGTTTTTTTATTTTGTTATTATTATTATTATTGTTTTTGGTTGCAGCCATCATTGTCGTGTTTGGCGGCCCGGGCTGGATCCAAACCTGCCAGCTCAGGTGTATGTGGCTGGCGCCTTAGCCCGTTGAGGCACAGGCGCCAAGCCCCATTTTATCTTTTTAAATTTCCATGCTACTGCATGCTACGTGTAATAATAATTGTCATTTTAGCAATTGCATAACATTCCAACAAATATTTATTGGTATCACAATTTGGCTAACCATTTTTTAGAACTGGATATTTAAGCTGTTTCCTTAATTTGTTAGTTGCCCTAGAGAAAATGGCAATAAGAAGCTTGATGTATATGGATTTTGCTTTGCTTTTGAATCAATTCTTTGGGGTTAATTCTCTGGAAATGTGGGTCAAAGGATCTGAACTTTTAAAATGACTCTTGTTTATGATTACTAAATTGCTTTCTTGACTCGGCGCCTATAGCTCCAGTGGCTAAGGCGCCAACCACATACATGAGAGCTGGCGGGTTCAAATCCAGCCCGGGCCTGCCCAACAACAATGACAACCACAACCAAAAAAAAATAGCCGGGCATTGTGGTGGGCATCTGGAGTCCCAGCTACTTGGGAGGCTGAGGCAAGAGAATTCCTCGAACCCAAGAGTTGGAGGTTGCTGTGAGGTGTGATGCCATGGCACTCTACCCAGGGTGTGAAATGCAGCATGATGTAGTATTGCAGCTTGAGGTTCTGTCTCAAAATAAATTAATTAATTAATTAATTAATTAATAATTTCCCAAAAGGTTGAACAGATTCTCAAAGTCATGCCCCAAAACTCCATAGCATAATTGCTGAGGTTTTGGGGGGAGGTGGGCAATCTCAGGAGTCTCCTGAGTTTTCCAATGATGCTGAAGAAATGACCAGAAATACATCAGTCATATAACCTTACCTAAGAAGAAAGGCAAGAAACCTAATAATAACAGCAGTATTATGGCACTGTTCAATTATTTCACCTACCCTGGGCCAACACTTTCCTTGCATTCTTTTTAATTCTCAAACAGCCCTGAGAAGTTAGACCTGACTGCTCCTTATCTCACAGATGAGGCAAGGGTGGGAAGAGAGATTCAATGTCTTTTACCCCAGGGTTATACAGTGAGTTAGTTCTGAAATGTGGATTTGAATCCTGAGGTTTTCCAATATTACATCATGCTGCATTTCACACCATTGACTCTTAAAGCAGTCCCAGAATCTCACAACTTAGATACCTCCGAAGTCATTAATCAGCTACGAAATGGAATATAATAGATGGGGTAGGTTAGGGATGTCCGCAATGCCCTGTTGCTTCTCCCCTCAAGAAGTAGCATCTGGGGCAGCGCCTGTGGCTCATTGAGTAGGGCGCTGGCCCCATATACCGAAGGTGGCAGGTTCAAACCCTGCCTCAGCCCGAACTGCAAAACAGAAAAATAGCCGGGCGTTGTGGCGGGCGCCTATAGCCCCAGCTACTCGGGAGGCTGAGGCAACAGAATCACCTAAGCCTAGGAGTTGGAGGTTGCTGTGAGCCGTGTGACACCACGGCACTCTACCAAGGGTGAGTGAGACTCTGCCTCTACAAAAAAAAAAACAAAGAAGAAGAAGTGGCATCTGGCTTGGCACCCATAGCTCAGTGGTTACAGCAACAGCCACATGCACCAGGGCTGGTGGGTTTGAGCCCAAACAAAAAATAGCTGGGTGTTGTAGTGGGTACCTGTAGTCCCACCTACTTGGGAGGCTGAGGCAAGAGAATCACTTAAGTCCAAGAGTTTGAGGTTGCTGTGAGCTGTGACACCACAGCACTTTACCAAGGTTGACATAGTGAGACTCTGTATCAAAAAAAAAAAAAAAAAAATCTATGGACCTTCCCCTTGAATCTCAGCTGGCCTGAGGATCTTGCTTTTTTCTTTTCTTTTTTTTTTTTTTTTTGGACAGAACCTCACTCTGTTGCCCTGGATAGAGTGCCGTGGTGTCAGAGCTTACAGCAAGCTCTAACTCTTGGGCTTGAGCAATCCTTTTGCCTCAGCCTCCTGAGTAGCTGGGACTACAAATGCCTGCCTCAATGACTAGCTAATTTTTCTATTTTTAGTAGAGACAGGGGTCTCGCTTTTTTTTTTGGAGACAGAAAAACATAGGAGTCTCCCTATGTCACCCTTGGTTGAGTGCCGTGGCATTACAGTTCACAGCAACCTCAAACTCTTGGGCTCAAGCAATTCTCTTGACTCAGCCTCCTGAGTAGCTGGGACCATAGGTGCCTGCCACAATGCCCAGCCATTTTTTTTTTGTTTCGGTTGTCATTGTTTGCCTGGGCCGGGCTCGAACTCGCCACCTTCGGTATATGTGGCTGGAGCCCTACTCACTGAGCTATGAGCGCTGAGCCAGGGGGCTTGCTTTTCCTCAGGTTGGTCTGAAACACTTGAGCTCAAGCAATTCACCCACCTGGTCTCCCAAAGTGCTAGGATAATATGCCACGGCACCTGGCTGCCTAGTAACTTTTTTTTTTTTTTGTAGAGACAGAGTATAGGCGAAAAGCCTCTATGTGCCTTTAAACAGATTCATTCTGTGAGAACAGGTTTGAAGTTTTTTAGTGAGTTGGGAAGGAGAGACTGGGATAGAACTCCATTTTGACCTTTGGCCTGCTCACGCAGAAGGTAATACTTCAGTGAACAAAGGCTTGGTCCTGGGGGCAGAGCTTGCAGGTCCGTCTCCTGTATATCTTAGGAATCTCCACCACTCCTAGAGAATGAATAACCACCTCTGGATGGTCTGTTGAGGCTCTAGCATTCAAGCAGCTTATTCTCCCAGAGTTTGCCTTGTGGCTTAGATTTAATTTTAGATGTAATGATGGTAAAAGATAATAGTTAATGGAGTACTGTGTTAGGTGATCACTAGACAGGTGGGTGTCAGGCCGATGATGGCCTAGTCATGAAGTGGTCAGGTGATGATCATGAGAATCAAGTCACCCGTTTTTTGATGGATGATGTATACGTCATCAGATCATTGATTAACAGTGTATTCATGTAGTATTTGCTATATAAGCTGTGTTAAAATAAAGATTTTTCACTACATGCCTAAGAGAGCTTGTAGCCTCCCTATTCCATACAACTCCTTCAGTAGGTCTTAGCCTCTGTGACGTCGCTCTGCACCCCAGATTCCAGCAACAACAGAGTGTCACTTTATTGCTCTCGGTAGAGTGCTGTGGCGTCACAGCTCACAGCAACCTCCAACTCCTGGGCTTAGGTGATTCTCTTAGCCTCCTGAGTAGCTGGGATTACAGGAACCAGCCACAACGCCCGGCTATTTTTTGGTTGTAGTTGTCATTTTTTGTTTGTTTGTTTGTTTGTTTGTTTTGCAGTTCCACCGAGGCTAGGTTTGAACCCGCCACCTTCAGTATATGGGGCCAGCGCCCTCCTCACTGAGCCCCAGGCGCCGCCCGGTACTTGTCATTTTTGTTTGGCAGACCCGGGATGGATTCGAACCAGCCAGCTCCGATGTATGTGGCTGGCACCCTAGCCACTGAGCTACAGGCGCCGAGCCCAAGTGACTTTTTTTTTGACCAATACAATACAGTGATACTGCTTCGGTCTGGGCTTCGGTCTGGGCTTCGGTCTTAAGACATCAGGCAGCTTCAGCATTCACCCTCTTAGACCCCAAGCCACTTTTTTTTTGAGGCAGTCTCACTTTGTCTCCTCCCAAGGTAGACTGCCATGGCAGTCATAGCAACCTCAGACTCTTGGGCTCAAGTGATTCTCTTGCCTCAGCCTTCTGACTAGCTGGGACTATAGGTGCCTGCCACAACACCAAGCTATTTTTAGAGACAGGATCTTGCTGTAGTTCAAGCTGTTCTCAAACTTGTGAGCTCAGACAATCCACCCACCTTGGCCTCCCAGAGTGCCCTGAGTCACTTTGTAAATAGGGCCAGTTCTCTTTTAAGAGAGACCACAGGGAGGCTGGGCACGGTGGTTCACGCCTGTTATCACAGAACTTGGGAGGCTGAGGCGGGTGGATTGCCTGAGCTCATGAGTTCATGACCAGCCTGAGCAAGAGCGGTACCCTATCTCTACTAAAAACAGAAAAACTAGCTGGGCGTTGTGGCAGGTGCTTGTAGTCCCAGCTACTTGGGAGGCTGAGGCAAGAAAAAATCACTTGAGCTCAAGAGTTTGAGGTTGCTGTGAGCTAAGATGGCACGGCACGCTACTGAGGGTGACCAAGTGAGACTATCTCAAAAAAAAAAAAAGAGAGAGAGAGACCACAAGAAGAAAGAAATGCCTGGCTAGCTAACCCAGCTGAGACACCAGACACAAGTGCCACCGTCTTAGATCCTCCATCCTCAGTCAAGTCACCCTGTTGACCACATCTGCAGCAGAAATAAACCACCACGGACAAGCTGACAACCAGCTTGCAGTGTTTTAAATGTCATTAAGAGTTGAGGTGGGGGTGGCGCCTGTGGCTCAAGGAGAAGGGCACCGGCCCCATATACCAGAGGTGGTGGGTTCAAACCCGACCCTGGCCAAAAACTGCGGGGGTGGGGGTGAGGGTGGGGAAGAGTTGAGGTGGGAGCTTGCTCCTGGTCAGACTCCATTCTGCTTTTTCCTTTAATAAAGTCTTTCCCGGCTCGGCGCCTGTGGCTCAACTGGCTAAGGCACCAGCCACGTACACCTGAGCTGGCAGGTTCGAATCCAGCCCTGGCCCGCCAAACAACAATGACGGCTGTAACCAAAAAATGGCCGGGCGTTATGGTGGGTGCCTGTAGTCCCAGGTACTCGGGAGGCGGAGGCAGGAGACTCGCTTGAGCCCAGGGATTGGAGGTTGCTGTGAGCTGTGATGCCACGACACTCTATCCAGGGTGACAGCTTGAGGCTCTGTCTCAAAAAAGTAAATAAATAAATAAATAAGTAAATAAAGTCTTTCCTGATCCCTGGGGAGTGTGGGGGGAGCTGAGGTGGTTTGTTATGCAACAAGATAACTGAAGCAATAGAGTTTATTTTGGTGAGTGCCAAATAGAAAGAGCACCAGAGATGCATCCAATCTTCCCCAGCACTCACACAATGGGATGAAATGCACCGACCTTTACCACCTTTCCTGCCACCAAGTACTCACCTTTATCATGACACCGACCTTGTTGCACACACACGGCCTTAACTTGTGTACACGTCTACCTCTGCCTTCCCTGCCAGACTGGGCTTAGTTCACTTCGGTAACCACAGCCTCGTATACAAGGCCTGGCACAACATGGTTGCTTAATACTTATTCTTTGAGAGCATTTTGACTTGCTTTTGATGGATTGGTGAAAGCACTTGAAATGGAATAATCGTTTTTCTTTATTGCACTCAGCACGGGGCAAAGTATTTCACATAGTTGATCTCACTATTCACAGCAACCTCATGAAGTTAGGTCCCATTATTATCCTCAGTTTACAGATGTGGAATCTGAAAGACTAAGTTAACTGCTTTGAGGTTACAGTGCTGCAGGCTGGTACAGATTCAACCCCCATTTTGCAAAGAAAATATTTTAATTATGAAACATGTCAACCATACAAATAACTACAGAGATGAATACAGCATACACCACATACGTCCATTTCCCCAAAGTCTTAACTCTTTTCCTTTCTTTCTTTTTTTTTTTTTTTTTTTGAGACAGAGCCTCAAGCTGTTGCCCTGGGTAGAGTGCTGCGGCATCACAGCTCACAGCAACCTCCAACTCCTGGGCTCAAGCGCTTCTCTTGCCTCTGCCTCCCAAGTAGCTGGACTACAGGTGCCCGCCACAATGCCCGGCTACTTTTTGGTTGCAGCCATCATTGTTGTTTGGCAGGCCCGGGCTGGAATCGAACCCGCCAGCTCAGGTGTATGTGGCTGGCGCCTTACCCGCTTGAGCCACAGGGGCCGAGCCTTCTTTTTTTTTTTTTTTTTTGAGACAGAGTCTCACTTTGTCATCTTGGGTAGATAGCCGTGGTGTCACAGATCACAGCAACCTTAAATTCTTGGGCTCAAGCAATCTTTTTGCCTCAGCCTCCCAAGTAGCTGGGACTACAGGCGCCCACCACAACGCCTGGTTATTCTTAGACTTGGGGTTTGGCTGTTGCTCGGGCTGGTCTGCAACTCCTGACCTCAAGCAATCCACCCACTTCGGCCTCCCAGAGTGCTAGGACTACAGGTGTGAGCCACCGTTTCTTGACAACTCTCTCTTTTTCTTTGATCAAGATAATTTAAGTGTGCTGCAGAAGTTTAACTATAGGTTCAAGTGTGCCGTGAGAGGAATCTGTTCCACCGCTGTGGAGGATCTTTCCTTGCTTCTTCCTGCCTTCCGCTGTTGTGATGGCAATCTTTGGCTCTTCGGTTTGCAGCTGCATCAGGCCCATCCTGAGTCTTCCCGGGGTGCTCCCCCTCTCTTTCTCTACCTTCACAGGGTGTCTTCTTGTAAGAACATCAGTCATATTGGATTCTCTACTCTGGTACTTATTTGGGGGGTTTAGGATTCTACCCATAATAAACGTGTTTCTGTATAAAACTGCTCCCTTGGTCTCTAGATCTGCCTTCCGCTGCAATAGTGATCCGGTTAATGCATGGCTTCGGAGTCACATTGCTTGAGTTAAAATCTCACTTTTGTGGCTGCGTGACTAAGGTGTGTGAAACAGAAATACAGTGATGCAGATTTCTGTGAAACAGAAATAGATAACAAGAGTGTCTTGTTTTTGAGGTTGATGAAGGATTAGGATAAAGTACTTTGCATAGTGCTAGTATTAAATGCTCATTAAGTATTAGCTATTTAAATGCCATTCTTCTTCCTCTTTCTTCCCTCACCTTTTTTTTGAGACAGAGTCTTACTCTAGGGTGCTACAGCATCATAGCTCACAGCAACCTCATACGCTTGGGCTGAAGTGATCCTCTTACCTCAGCCTCCTGAGTAGCTGGGCCTACAGGCACCTGTTATGACATCTGACTGTTTTTTCTTTTTCTATTTTGGTAGATACTCGGTCTCCCTCTTGCTTAAGTGGGTCTCAAACTCGTGAGTTCAAATGATCCACCTGCCTTAGCCTCCCAGAGTGTTGGGATTACAGGCTTGAGCCACCTCACTCCAGCCTTCTAATTATTATTATTCTTTTTTTTTAGACAGAGTTTCACTTTGTCACTCTCAGTAGAGTGCTGTGGCATCACAGCTTACAGCAACCTCTAACTCTCGGGCTTAAGTAATTCTCTTGCCTCAGCCTCTTTAGTAGCTGGTACTACAGGCGCCCACCACAATGCCCGGCTATTTTTCTTTTGTTGCAGTTGTCATTGTTGTTTAGCTGGCCTGGGCTGGGTTTGAACCCACCAGCCTTGGTGTATGTGGCTGGTGCCATAACCGCTGTACTACAGGTGCCGAGCTTTCTTCTTCTTCTTCTTTTTATTATTCCCCAACTCTTTCCATTGACTTCTCCTGGAGTAGGTCATTTATTCTTCCCTGCAGACATTCATGGCCCTGGAGAATAACCAAAAAGTTCTTCATTTTAAAGGGATTAGGACTGGGGTGGAAAGGAGGAGGTTCTCCTACATACACCCATATAGGAGACAGTTCATACTCATTACCATTCAGAAGTTCTTTCTGTAGATGCTTCCAATGGGAAAGGTAGGAGATTTCTCAAATATGTGCCCCCAATGTTGGAAGAATTACAAGAGAAAACGGCTGACTTTTTTAAAATTTCTTTTTGAGACAGAGTCTCGCTTTTTCCGCCCTGGTAGAGTGCTATGACGTCATAGCTCACAGCAACCTCAGACTCCCGGGCTCAAGTGATTCTCTTGCCTCAGCTTCCCTAGTGGCTGGGATTACAGGTGCCTGCCACAAGGCCTGGCTATTATTTTTTAGAGGCAGGGTCTCGCTCATGCTCCAGCTGGTCTCGACTGTGAGCTCAGGTGATCTGCCTGCCTCGGCCTCCCAGAGTGCTGGGACTACAGGCATGAGCCACCACACCCTGGCTGACTTGCAGGTGATATTCACCTTGATCAATGCTTTCAGTGTTCTGCATCAAGCCTCCACTCAGCTTTACAACAGATTCAGAAACTTCACCACGTTCAGGTTCCAGAACTGAAAGCTGACTCATACTAAAAACACTCACATAATATATAAAATGTACAAAGTGACAGGATAATTTAAGTAGTGTATAGTGACTAGCATGTCATTAGCAGACCAGGCATGGTGGCTCGCTCATGCCTGTAATCCTAGCAGTCTGGGAGGCTGAGGCAGGAAGATCCCTTCAGCTCAAGAGTTCAAGACCAGCCTGAAGAAGAGTGAGACCTGTCTCTACTAAAAATAGAAAAATTAGGCTTGGCGCCTGTGGCTCAACGGGCTAAGGCACCAGCCATGTACACCTGACCTGGCGGGTTCGAATCCAGCCCGGGCCCGCCAAACAACAATGACGGCTGCACCCAAAATATGGCCAGGCGTTGTGGTGGGCACCTGTAGTCCCAGCTACTTGGGAGGCAGAGGCAGGAGACTCGCTTGAGCCCAGGAATTGGAGGTTGCTGTGAGCTGTGATGCCACGGCACTCTATCCAGGGTGACAGCTTGAGGCTCTGCCTCAAAAAAAAAAAAAGAGAACCACTGCTCTAGGGTGACTGGAACTGGATGCCCTCTAGCACATACTCTGACCTCAGTAAATTCTGAGTCATCCTCCACCCTCATCAAGTACCTTCAGCACTTCCTGGGCAGCCACTGCACCCATCATGGCTGCCATGGGGCTTAAGACACCAGAACTAGTCAAGGCAACCGTCCGCACCAGGACTTCATCCAGTGGCTGTTCCTCTGTCCCCTTTATTGGTTCCAGGTCCTGAGCCAGGCATACCACTGTCTCTGCATCAACCTGTGGGGTGGGATTCTGTGAGCATAGTGGCTTCAGCCTGAGCACCAACTCCCACTCCAATCCTTCAGGCAGCTATCCATCCTGTTCCACAGAAGGGAAAGCAGAAGCCTGAGGGGGAAGGTCTGGCCTTGTTTCTAGCCTGTGCAGCACCCCCAGACAATGCCCAGACCAACAGCAGCCCTGGAGGCTTTGCCAATCTGGATGTAGCTTCCATCACCAATCTGAGAGATCAGGATGTAGTAGGGATCCCCATGATGCATGCCTGGCACTTCCATGGAACCAGCCTGTAGTCTAGAGATAGTGTTTTTCATCTCCTCTTGATGACTGGGGAAACTTCCTCTGGGATTCAAACTTGGATCTATGAATGGTCATTGTCTTCTGAAAAGTGAAATTTCAATAAGACAGAGGGTGGAGGTGGGGGCAACAAGGTCACTCACAGAATCCCAGGGCTTGGGTAGTCGGCCATTGAGGTGCTGAAACATATGAAGTGCACGGAAGGCCTGATGCAGGCAGTGGGCACGGTGGACTCCCTGGGGACCCTGGGCCACCACACGGGGCTGGAGCAGGGCTGTGTCCAGGGGCTCCTGCAGGGACAGTTGGCTCAGGGTTAGGTCCAGAACACTCATGGGCCCCTCAGGACACCCAAGCTCCCTCACCTCAAATGCACTTGCACTCACATGTCTCACAGTCTTGGGTCTCTTGACTTCAGTGACAGTCCCACCACGCAAGTAACAAGAGAAAGTTGTTGTGTCCCCAATCTCCAGGGACCCATCCTCTAGGGAAGATCCAGCCTAGTCAGCATGACCCCTGAACCTGAGCAGTTTCCACACCCCATCCTATCTTGAATCTGTGTCCCAGACCTTGCTGTACCCTGAGGAAGATTAAAGGAGAACCTATCCCTAAGAACTAGGCTGTATTCAGACTCTATAGAAACTTGGGCACCAAGCCTAATGTTAGAATTGGAATTGACTTACCCCGTACATGGATGGACTGGGGAGCACAGCCATTGAGTTCAATCATGCCCTCGATGCCTGAGAAAGTCACCCAGTCCTCATCATGGAAATTGTGGGTATTCCACAATGTGAGAATGCCGGGGGAGCCCTGGGTAGGGAAAAGGCTGGGCTCAGGGGTGCCTGTACCTGCCTTCCATAAGCCCCATCAGCCCTTCCATGGTCAGCAGGTGAGTACCCACAGCTCAGCACCCACCTGGGATATGTGCTGGATGGCAGCCGTCAAGGGTTCTGCTTCTGTGGGGTCCTGCACAGTGAAGTCCTCGCCAAAGTCACAGAACAACTGCCTGGGGTGGGGTAGGGTGAGGTGGCTCACAGGTTGCAGTTAAGGGTAGGGGACCCTAAGTCAGGCCCAGAGGGCCAGTGCTAAAGGCTAGTGCTTAAGGCTTGGGAACTAGAGTTTGAGAGGGTTAGTGAAGCAGGTCTGGAATGTACAATAGGAGAACCAGAGGATGGGACTGGGAACCAGAACGAGAAGGGAATGCTGAAGGCCTGAGGTGGAATGGAGTGGCACGCCTAGAGCTGGGGACAGCACTGTGACCAGTTGCTGGCTGTAATGTGATAGGTTGGGCAGGCAGTCTCACTTACCCCACAAGGCCCCAGGTATTAGTCACCAAAAAGCAGACTCCATGCTTATGGCAAAAGGTGCCCACCCTTAGCTGTTCCTCCAGATTTGAGGCAGTCAGCACTACCACCTGGGTGGACATCATGATCAGCAAGAACCATTTCCCAGGCCTCCCTGTTGAAGGCTCGACAGGGGGACTGGGCTGACCTGGAATTCCAACAGCAGGTCCTCAGTGATGTCACCCGTGTGCACAAAGACCTGGACAGCTCTATTGAGCTGAGCCAAGAGCTCTTGAGAAGCTTCAGCCCTACTCCTTCCCAAGTCCTGCTCTGAGAGGAAAAACTAGGGAGAAAACCAGTGCAACCTGAGCAAAGAGATTCCTCTTGGGCCCTGCCTCCAACCTGGTTTGGAAGCCCATAGTGCCTCCAGGGTACTTACCTGGGCAGCCAGGTCAGACCAGAGGGTGGGGTTGGGATCATGCAGAGTGAGGCTGCCCACGCCCATTAGGACCAAGTTCTTGGCTATCTCAGCCCCCAAACCCTGTAGGCCTGACAGCAAGACCTTGGCTTCCTGAATTCTCTGCATGGCAGGTAAGCCCAACACATACCTGTGGATGGGACGTAGGAGGGAATGTAGTTATAGATTGGAGATCTCAAGGCCATCCTACTCTCTACCCCACCTCAGGGCTCACAGCTGTCTTGAGTATAGTTCCTCATCCAGCAGCTTGGAAGTCTCCAGGACATCCATCCTCCAGTCTGGGGCTGAACAGCAGGCTGCAGTGCTTATAGATAGAGTCTGTGTTTGGGACGTGGTCACAGCAAGAGTCAGTGCCCAGCTGTGGCTAGTGCAAACAGGCACCAAGGTTATAGGAGTGAAAAACAGATCCTACAGTGATGTCACAGTTTTCTTTCTGGTTCCTGTCATTTCGGAGAGAAAGCAAAAGTGAAACTAAAGTCTGAGCCAACCCCTGGTCCCGCCTCCAGACCAGAACAGATGCCAGCCCTGGGTGGACTGAGAGCTATCATCTGGGATAAGTCCCAGGACTTTGAGAAGTGATTAGTCTCTGAATGTTAGACCATAGGGTGGGAGGTATAGGGGAGCCACAACTACATGTCTTTATTTTTCTTTTCAACCTTTATTTTGAAATAAAAATTTTTTTTTTTTGAGACAGAATCTCACTTTGTCACCCTCAATAGAGTGCTCTGGTGTCATAGCTCATAGCAACCTCAAACTCTTGGGCTGAAGTGATCCTGAGTAGCTAAGACAGGTGCCCACCACAATGCCTGGATTTTTTTTTTTTTTTTTTTTGAGACAGAGCCTCAAGCTGTCACTCTGGATAGAGTGCCATGGCATTACATCTCACAGCAACCTCCAATTCCTGGGCTCAAGTGAGTCTCTTACCTCCACCTCCCAAGTAGCTTGGACTACAGGCGCCCGCCACAACGCCCGGTCATTTTTTAGTTGCAGCCATCATTGTTCTTTGGCAGGCCCAGGCTGGATTCGAACCCACTAGCTCAGGTGTACATGGCTGGCGCCTTAGTCCGTTAAGCCACAGGCGCCGAGCCTGGATTTTTTTTTTTTTTTTTTTAAACAGAGCCACAAGCTTTCACCCTGGATAGGGTGCTGTGGCATCCCAGCTCACAGCAACCTCCAATTCCTGGGCACAAGCGAGTCTCCTGCCTCCGCCTCCCAAGTAGCTGGGACTACAGGCACCCGCCACAACGCCCGGCCATCTTTTGATTGCAGCCATCATCGTTGTTTGGCGGGCCTGGGCTGGATTCGAACCCGCCAGCTCATGTGTACGTGGCTGGCGCCTTAGCCCGTTGAGCCACAGGCGCCGAGCC